>VYZV01009741.1:46446-70749 GCA_013401275.1 Pandion haliaetus | reverse complement strand
AAGGCTTCTGCACCAGATGTCCACACACAACCTTGGAAATAAATGAAAAGGAGCTGAGAAGAGTAAACAGAAAATGACAAAAACTTTCTCACCTAGTGCAATTCCCATCTACTTTCAACACACACAGAAAAGCAGAAATTGAAAAGTTCTGAAATGAAAAACAAAGACTGAGAAAATTATTAATTCACAGAAATATTTATACCCATAAGTAGCAGGACAAACACGGAAACAGAATCAGAGAGCATGCTGAATGACAATGATCCTGATTTATTAGGCGTAACAGAATATGGCTAGAGTAATTGTATCCCAATTACGTTCATTAAATCTGCATTTGGAAAGAATAGAAAAAGAGGCAGTTAAAGTCTAACAGCCACCTCACAAATTTTAGAGAGCAACTAGGACCACTGTGAGAGGTAAGTCTTCCTGCAAAAAACAGGGCTAGGGATAAAGATGCATTCACAGGTACATGTTACTGTCAAAACTCATATGAGAACCAATAGCATCTGGGGTAATGTGCAGGCTGCTCTCGCCTGCCAGACATCATGCTACAGGTAAATTTTAACTACCTGTCCTGTTAGATGAAATGGAAAACTGGGAATCAAACCCAGCTCTGCTTCTCTCTCCAATCTGGACTGTAATAGAGCACATGGAGATCTCAGTTCCTCATTTTCTTTTATCGGCAAAACAAAGACAATTCAGATTATCAAGCAAAAAAAACCAGAAAAATTTACCAGTTGGGCAACAGAGGAGGATGGGGAAACATGCTGAAAGAAGTTCCTAAATTAAATAGGGAACAGCTTTGTAGTCAAGAAAGAGCTGGATTTTCTCCAGTCACTGCACTATTCACCAGTAAGAGAAGCTGATTAGAAATGGGATCTTCTGCTCACATGAAGCTAGCAAAAAAATTAGTTCCAAGTTCAGTAATTTGCAGGATAGAGGGGGAGAATGTCATTAGGAAATCTAGTCAAGCACAGCACAGGAGTTCAAAAGGCCCATGCAGCACCTTATAGCTCAAACCCAAGTTGAAAACCACAGCTTCCGTGCGGTAGTGCTCAGAGAGCAGCTGACATACATACACCACACAGGCACAGGTGTACATTTCCTGAAGACAGGTTTCAGACTACTAACATAGCTTGTCTCATTGCAGAGGCTGATGTTCTCTGCCTTTGTGGACACCTGCAAAAAATACACCCTTAAAGCTTTAAAACTTTCTTTTGTTATTGTTGGTTATTATTCTCAACACAAATAATATTAATCCTAGTGCTTTAGTCTTTGGCAGTGCAGCACATAGAGGCCTTGGTAAATAATCTCTCCATCTTTCTGTAACCCTTTAAATTGAAGATGCTTGCCTTAAACAGAATCTGATCTGTTTCTGAGGTGGTAAATGAGTGAAAAGTATTGCTCAGATGAGAGCGCTGTGATGAGAACCACAATGTGAAGGTTTGGATCCCAAATATATAGAGAATTATAGGAGTGGCACTCAACCACATATAAAAGTTATAGGTGACTGTAATTACCCAAAACACATAAATACTAACATGAGATAGAAGAAAGAATATATAGATTTAGAGAAACTTGATTAATATTGGCTCAGCATTACAAAGTGTAACCATCAGGTATGATCCAATATAATTATGGTTTGCAAAACTAATTTACTAAAATTTGAAAAGGCAATGATACACTATGTCATAAAATATATACCCATGCTGCCACTCAAATATTTTCAGTGTTGTAGCTCTTTAAGTATTTTGTATATAATTTTGTTTAAGCCTGTGTATTTGTACTCCATCTGAAAATTCAGTGTGAGAGGCTGAAATAAGTCCTGTTCCAGCTGAACTGAATGTCTGTTGAATTTTAATGAGACAGATTGCCTCTTTTAATGTGTTTTTGTACAAATTGATTGTATTCAAGTATGCTATAATTGAATTATATGTTAGACTATTATTTAGAATTACTTGTTGTGATATTAGCCCTAGATTCCTGCATAAACATTGCAAATTCCAAATATTTTAAATAACATCAGTCAGAGCAGAAATAGGTAAATAACATGAAATTGATTTGCTTGTGTTATATAAAAGTGCAATTATATGTACTTTTTAAAATTTTTTTCCCCCCACTTTTTTATTTGCATTGCTCCTTTTGTTCTATGTAGATGAATCTGATACTCAGGAAAAGAAACAAGGCCAAAACCTTGGAAAGTCATCTCAGTCAAAGATAAACTGTTATCTTTACATCCATTATCATTACCAGAGATCATTTTTTCACAGCTCCAAAATTCTCCCCAGTGGGCAGTAGTCCATCTTACTAAACTACCTACCCATAATTCAACCCAATTTCATGCAATTGTCTGTCTATGCTCATGAAAGTCCAGCTCTGAACTACAATGGAGACTATTTTCCATAGCCTCCAGGGAGGTAGCTAATTCTGTTGGCTGCCTCCATTCCATCCATCTTCTAGTGAATAAAGAAAGGCTTGCCTTTTCCCTAGTGCTGCCCACTTTCAGAAATTCAAACATCTGTTCTGTGGAAAGCACTAAATTAGTACAAATGCTGAAAAGCCGGAGTAGAAAGCTATTCGTTCTCATGCAAACTCAGAATCAGCTTTCACAACTGCAGTAACTACTGTCAGCTCTTGCAGGCACAGGACTAGGTCTCCAGAAGACAAAACCTAGTATTTAAGTAAGTCCTGTGGGAAAAGCCCATGGCCAGAGTCAAACTGAACTAATGTCCTTCAAGCAACTCATCTTTTCATACAGGTGCATCCAGATCAATAAAATAGAAAATAAGAAAATGACACTGTTCAAGATCTTCCTTTACTCTTTAGTACTTAAAATAACATTTAATTCAATACAGAACAGGGAATTCCTCCAATTCAGGTTACTTTGAGGATTTTAAACAACCAGCATCAACCAAGGCCATAGAAAGAACAATGGTCTGAATGGACTGACTCAGAGTATTGAATTCTCTTTCATTTCTTACTGGTTTGACATGGGAAAGTTTGATCTATGTTGGTAAGGAAAACAGAACATTTAGTTGAAGGAACTAACATGCAATATTAATGAGTCTTTTTGTAAACATTAGATAAACTCTCTTTCTAGGTCTCAGTTTATAATTCTCATGGAGAATCTATAGACAAGGTAAGTGAATGTGATACCATTTTGCTTGCATGAACAAATAATTTATAACATATTTGAAGCTTTTGACCCTTATTCAATTATAGGCCATAAAAGATCTAATTTGAAAATGATATATGCTGTCTTATTTCCATTAACAGTACTGGAGTAGACAAAGATTCTTGTTGTGAAGGATGGTTACCTTTAAAGATTGCAAAGAGTAATCCCCTGTTATTGTATAAACAATGAAAAAAATCACAGCAGCAACTTATCAAGTGCAAATGAAGCTAGCTTCTGTGTGAGTGTATAAAAAGAAAATTTGATCCATGTACAGCAGAAAAAAAGGCTTTTTGTATGGAAGTTATAAACATTGAGTTAATTTCAACATTTTCTGCAAAAGGGTGTGATTTAAAGCTCCAGCAGTGCTGTTTTCCAGCTAAAGCTGATACATTACTGCTTCCAGCAGTAATGGAAACTCAGAAGAAAAAGATTTTACTATTTCCTCCACAATGTATTCAGCGGGGAATAAAAAAATTTCATCCTGAATGAAAACAAGTCACACTGTATCCTTGCGAGCTTAGCCAAGCAGGATGACTATAGATGTATAGTCAGTGTTGTAAGCTCTTTTAGATGAAGACAGTCTTTCTGTATGATGCCTAACACAATATGTTTGGGTTCATGACTCCTGTTCATCGCTACTAGTAGAAAACAAATAAGTAACAATTTCTTGTGTATACATAGATCTATCAACAACGTGTATTCATTTTCCCATACATCACATCAATAACTAACATGTTCAATTACACTGTGCTCATTTCCTCTATGTCAGACCAGCCACATTAATTTCAAGAAACTACTCCTAATTTGCGTATGTCACTTAAATAACAATGTGTCCTGTGCTGTGAAATGAACAGGGGACCTACATCCTCACCATTGTCTCTAACATAACCCCTTCTCAAAAATGTGCCTAAATGGATAGGCAGTGCAAAAGGTTCAGTCGACTGACTTAGGGCCCGCTGGTTAGCCTTGGAAACAAGTTGTGAAATCAAGTGCCCCTCATTGAAATTCCTTGCCCGCAGTCCCTTTGCATTTATAACTGTGGGAAATCAGCTCCGCCACCTGAGCTGGCCTCAGCTGCCATGGCGTCACATGAAGATAGATGTGATCACTTACGGAGGTACAATAGGGAGCACTCTTCTGCTCTGCTTTCATCTCGCTCCCTGATCTCAGATCAAAGCAGGGAGGCAAGCAGAGCAAGGGCATGTCTACACGGGGACATTACATCAATCTAGTTTGTTCACTCTAACAGCAGTAATTTAAATATATCTCATTGAAAGGCTTTTGCACTGGTTTGTCATGCCAGCTTAAAATATTTTCCTTGTTAATCATAACATCCAAACAGCTCTGTACTTGTCTGAATTAACTGCCCCAACTTCCCAGCCAATATTTCATGGCTCAGTGTTTGCAACTGTGATTTTTTCCTGTGCTGTAGGAGGCTTACTTGAAATTAAAGAAACTTGTGGGCGGCTGAGCAAAACAGAGTCAAATGAATGCACCCCTTGAAATCTTTTCCTGGTATCCATTAACATCATCAAAAGCATTACTCATCTGCTGTCATGCAACATCAATGACCCATTACTTAACACTGTAATTATTGTAATATGAACCGAACAACACACACATATTTGCCATTGCACCACTGGGCAGGTTTTCCCTTTTTGCGGAAACAAGATGACTGGCAGCACAGTTTCAGTACAGAAAGACCTGCTTTCCTCATGGGAAAAAAATGAGCAGAGATCATCTGGGCATAGCTCACAAGGAGCTACAGCAGACAAACACCACTGTGAAGTTTTTCCTTGGGTCACAGGGGCTGGAAGTTCAGCAACCACAGCCATCATAGGGCATGAGTTAATTCATTTGATGTTGGTAGATCAGCTGTCAGGAGTCCTGTTCTGGAGGTCACCTGGAGAGTCTTGTCCTGCCTGATGTCACTGCATCGTCCCTTCAGCAGCAGGTTTTCAGTCCCGATCCTTCGAGGCCTGTCAGACCACAACGGAGAAGTCAAATGGCAGAAATAGGTGTTTCAGAGGTTCCTGATCCTAAAAGCTTTAGACACTGAACTATGCTTGAACATGGGAACATAAACTTTCAAAACAGTTGGCAACGCAGATGAAGTTGTTCCTCCTGCCACTCCAGAGAAGATGTTGCTGCAAAACATTTTTATTTTAGCATATGCATATTTCCAAAGGAAGTCAGTTACATGAGAAGAGTTCTAACCATGTCCAGCACAGTTAAAATCTGCCTCTGAAAATTAAGGATTTTAAGGATAGCATAGTGAACTGTCATTAAAAATAAAGCTCTAGGAGAAACTTAAATTATGAGTTTAAGGTAAGGTGAATTTTTCATCTCTGCTAATGAACCCATCCAAATAAAGAGCCATAAGGGTTTTTAATAAGATCAATATATTTCTTTAAATTATTGAATTTTCTTACAGGCTTTGAAAATGTGTCATCTCAGCTACTTAATGCATACAAAGTGTTTGAACAAAAAGAACTCGTTCTTCTGACTGACCAAGAGAGCAACATGTTTCTGACATTTGCTGCTGAAAACACACATTCTAGTGCTAACCAATCTCTGAAACTTCATGGCTGCATTTGGAAACCCATACTCACTCACAAGGGCAGATATATTTATACATGATGCATGATATAACCCCAAAGTCAGCAGCTATTCAATTCAAGTCACTTATTAGCATAGATTCATTTTCCATTTCCCACTTAATAACTTCAACCCTGTTCTCCATGGATAAACAGTGACATTAAATGGCACAACTATTACAGTTATTTGTCTCTCCAATTTCAGCCAGCATCCCACATCTGTGCACAGTTCTGAGAATGTGAACAGCAGTTGATTTGGAGCTGGACTGGTACAAAATTATTTTGAGACATTCAGTAATGGAAATATGTTTGTTGACTACTTCCAATTACGTGAGACACTAAGTCTCCCAAAGCACACAATTTAGCAAAAGTCATTACAAACCTAAATATATGTATATATGCTTTCACAATATTTCATAATATTTCTTAATAATATTTTCAAAGAGATTAATTAAGTGGTTAGAGAAAACATGTTACATTGTATTTTTTATTAAAAATTAAGAGAACAACCTGAGACAAAAAAGCTGCAAAATTATATTAAATTAAAACTGCCTACTTTCTCTGTTGTCATATTTAATATGCTTTATAGGTCTTTTAAATTTAGAATTAAATTAAGTGAAACATTACCAGAGAGGAGTGTTTTCACAACAAAAAATGCCCTAATAACTTAGTGTTAATGATACCAACTGTATTCTTGATGCAGTCCTTTGTCCTGCTTTAATACTTACATGTTGGCATTATTGCTCCCAAAAGGAATTTAGTCTTCAACTCAACAAGATATGCAAGCCAATTAGTAAGTAAATAAACAAACAAAACTAGTGGTTTTTATTTTTAAAACCTGCGTGCCAGGAGTCACTTGAACTTACTTCTCCTCCCCTACAAGTTGGAACATAATAAGATCATTTGTATGTGCAGCAAAGTGCATTTACAGAGCACATCAAAAACTACAGAGGTCATGCAAGTAGCAACAGGCATATGAGAATTGCCTGCATAAACTACAAAAATCAAAGTTTTCTCAAATGTTTGATTGGGTCAACCTGTATTATGTCCTTGCATATAACCTAATTAGACACATAAAAAGCTTACATGGAAGACTTCACTAGTTAAAAGTGATGCTGTGGAAAGTGGGGACGATAGGAAAGAGAACAGGCAGAAAGGAATAGATTTTTGAAGAGCTGCAGTGGGTTTTGCTATGTGGAGGAAAGAATCTCAATATCACTTAGTGATTTACTCTTCACAGTCCTTCTGACAACACATGGAGAAGCTACATAAAGCATTTTCCAGTCCTATTCAGAACTCCCTAGGTAATCTTCATCGCAGATAAATATTATAACACTTCAACAGCTTCTAAACAGAGAACAAAAATTTCTGGTCAACAGAATATTGTGTTATTATGCAATACACATAGACACTACAGAGCATGGAAAGCTGTCTCCGAGTAAAATAGTAATAATTCTCCATTACCATCTTCAAAAGACTTGGCTGCACTTCATCTTCACGTGGCTCTGTACCAGAGCTTATGTCACTTATCTTGTCAAAACTTTTCCTTTCACACAGACACAAAGAGAATCTGGGGTAGCAGTAGTTTAAATGTTAATTTACCTATGACAAAAATACTTGTGAAAGCATGAAGCTGGAAGAAAAAAAAAAAAGTGATGTTTCATATTAAATAACATAAGAGCACAAATAACCCAAATAACACAAAGATTGATTCTTTCAAAACACAGAAAAGCCATCACTTAGTGGTCACTGCCTTAGAAAGAACAACAGAGTCATAGTCTTTATGAACTGAATATGCGAAAATGGACATGCCATTCATATACACAAACATAACTATTTTCTGCAATGACTGTAAAAATTAACCCATTGGCTGCATACAAAGCTTCAACAGAAAAAAGGTGAAAGCCTCTATAGAAATACAGGTATACTTTTATCCTTCTAACTTAAGACCATACAATAATCAAACTGATCTAATTCAAAGTGATTGATTGACAGGGCTGCATAATCTATTTGTAGAATATGTATTTGGAACATCTTCACTTTCTGCATGAGTCAAACAATATCTTCTTGGATATGGTTCTACCTTAATATTTGGCAAGCAAGGCTTAGAAATCAACGTGCATAGCACTTGCTAATATCATTTACTAGAATGTGTCTCATAAAATTATTCTTAAACTAGTGACCTTCAGATTGAAATAGCCAGTTATAGTAGCCCTGACATAATATGGAAGTGATTTCACGTCACTAAAATCCCTGGGAGAGAGCTTAGTTTCAGTTTCTTCAACGGCAGAAATTACTCACGCAGCATTTGCTTTGAAGTTGTAACTTATGTGCAATTAGCAAACTATTCATAGCTGAAAAATGTAAATATGATAAAAAGAAGATACTAATTATAATGATTTGTTAACCTTTCCCTTTCCAAATGTGTGAGGTGATTTGGAAATAACCCTGTGTCTTTTTAAATTCCTTCACAATCACAGCTTCATTCAAGTTTGACAGTTAATATTTTTGTACATTACCACAATTACACCAAACACTCATCACGGCTTGTTGGTGGGTCAATGCTGGTCTCCCACGTTTCTAAAAAACAGCCAGATTTCTACTTCTTGTCAGGATATATTTTAGGATCAGAAAGTAATGACAAATGAACTTCAGTAGGCCACTAATCACCAAAAAATATTATTTGAAAGCCATTTTCTGGCTCCAGGAATCTTTTTTTTTTTTTTTGCCAAGCATAGAATATCTATTTGTTCAGTGTCAGTCATAATCATTAAGGCAAAATGGATACCCTGGCTGTCCTGGATGCAACATTTTTATGACAGTTTTACAAAAAACAATCTAAACCGACCAAAAAACAGATTTCTTTTTTTCAGTTAGCATTGATTTTTCAAATATTTGCAAGTAGATAGAAGTTACATGAGTCTAGTGTTGAAAATATTCATTTAGTGTATATTGCAGCAAAAACAAGTAGCAGAAAAAAAAAATCATATCAAACACTAAGCATAGAAGGTCTTACACAAAGTATTTTGTTTTTTTTTTTTTTTAAATATCCTTAGTAGATTGAAAGAAAAATAAAAACTCTTTGATGAGAATTCAGTTGGAGATGGTGGCCTGTCACCATTGCATATGCTTCTTTAACTTAAGCAAGGCAAAGGCATTGTTGCTTGATGAAAAATCTCGGGTCAGATCTCAGAGCAGTTCTGCCAGCCAAAGCCAGTGATTACTTGAGACTTTCAGTTCTGCAGCAGGACCAAAAAAATCTCTTCCCAGTCCTCCCAAAATCTCAAAACTGATAGTCGGATGACTTCATTTTAAAACCCACTGAGATGATGGAGAAAAAACAACCTGTTACACACTGTCTTTGTCTCTGTTAACAAACACTGCAGGCAGGCACAGAACAGGACACACCTAAAAGTCCATTAACAATTACTCCTAGCCAAAATCTGACCATTGTGTTTTGAATGATGCTCTGAGATACACTGAGGCTACAGACAACATAATTCTTATCAAAATAAACCTCATGTTTTCCTCAAATCAGCACTACTGAGATAAACGTTTTGGCAAAGAGTGGAAGTAAAGCAATATACTGCACAGACCATCAAGGAATCGGGTGGATCCATTCTCTCTCTGGCATTTACAGCTTAACAAACAGCACTGCTCGAATGATCACGTTGCAGTTTGGTTTACTGTTGTGAGCAAGTCAATAACCTTTGCAGCTGCAAAAGCAGCAAGTGCTTTAAGCAGAGGGGTTGGGCAGAGAGATGTCAAAGGTTCTTCTGTTCATGAAGAGCAACAGAACTGAAAACCACACAAAGACCATCCTTCTTCATAATGTGGTCAGCCAGAAAACTTGTGAGAACCTCAGAAAATTGTAAACAAGTAGGTGGCTGCACATGGATCCTTTAGCAAAAGTCAAGGAATGAGAAAATGGTTATTTTTATTAAACAAGTTCTTATTGTGGATTAAATGTATTTTATCACTCTTCACTGCTATTGTTATAATACAGATGGCAATCTAAGACATGACAGAGTTGATGGTATTATGACAACAAGATCTCATAGAAATTTATTTAATGTAATTTAATATATTTGTGTAGTTCCGTACATCGGAACAAATTTATCATGAGAAAATTTTGCTAATTGTTCTAAAAATACCCATTATGTTGACAAGAACTTCTCTGTTTTGGTCCCAGGAATGGGCAAATTCTTTACTGATAGAATAAAAAGCACAGTCTAGTCTGCATAGCAGTGAAAAAATGCAAGCATACAGGGGAAAAAGGCTGAGGAATTTTCACCACATCATTTTGTGACACATCTTTGAGTTGTTCAGCTCAGTTGATTGAGATGGATTACTTCAATTAAGATACATCTGTCTGAATACATTGCTATTGCAGGGGGCACCTGGTAGCACTGTCACATATTTGTGTTACAAGTTCTTTTTGTAGACAAGTGAGCAGTCTTTGCTTTACACAAAAATATCAAGCCATCGTTATTCTTTTAACTCCCATTTCTTGGGAAGAGCATCGTAGTTTTCTGTGCATTTTAGTCTCCTGGATGAGCCTATTTCCCCAACACAAGTGCTCTGTTGGAACTGGACAGTCAGGTTTGTGATCACCTCTGCTAAAGGACAAACACACACCCTACATAAGCTAATTCCAGTAAAATAGCATCCTGGCTCAGCAGCACTAATTTCTCCATTGAGAACATAGCTTGCCATGCCTCAGCTTTTGCTATCATTTACTAGAGGGTGACAGTATGATCATAAAAAGGAAAATGTGTATAACATATGTTAAAGTATTCATATGTAATTTTATTCAAATATGCTTTTTTTTTTCCTGTTAAACATGGGCATTGATCTGAAACGCTATTCAAATACAGCAGCACAGATCATTTTGATTATTTTGCTAGGAGAAAAAATAGCTATTGCTTCCAACCCACAGGAAAAAAAACTCAAATAAATCAGATCTGGTGCAAATGTAGCTCCCACAGATATCTCCACACTAAATTCTTTAGTGACAAGATTGCTAGTATGAGTTACATGTCCAACATTAAACAGTGAGAAAAAGGTGGTAAGTGGGAAAGTAATATCATTTGCACTGATAAAGTAAGACTATAAAGACAGCTGTAATCTACACAAAGACAGAATAGATGGGGATGTAAAGTAGCAAATACAAATACCGTTACTCTTTGGAAGCTTCTTTTCCAGATCTCTGCATTCACACACCTTTTTCTACCACCTCTAAAAACCACACCTTTAAGATGACTGAAAGAAACCCAAGCCATTCTTCAAAAATACTCATAGCTTCTTTTATAAAAATTTGCTTTCAAGGTGAGTGTATTGGGTTTGTGTGGCAAGGTTTTGGTATCGGGGGGCTACAGGGGTAGCTTCTGTGAGAAGCTGCTGGAAGCTTCCTCCATGTCCAACAGAGCCAATGCCAGCCGGCTCCAAGGTGGACCTGCCACTGGCCAAGGCCAGGCCCATCAGCAATGGTGGTAGCACCTCTGGGAGAACAGATTTAAGAAGAGGGAAAAGTTGCTGCGCAACAAAAACTGCAGCTGGAGAGAGGAGTGAGAACATGTAAGAAAAACAACCCTGCAGACACCAAGGTCAGTTAAGGAGCTGGAGGAGGTGCTCCAGGTGCCAGTGCAGTGACTCCCCTGAAGCCTGTGGTGAAGACCATGGTGAGGCAGGCTGTGTCCCTGCAGTCCATGGAGGTCCACAGTGGAGCAGTTATCCACCTGCAGCCCATGCAGGATCCCACACCAGAGCAGGGGAATGCCTGAAGGAGGCTGTGACCCTGTGGGAAGCCCACTCTGGAGCAGGCTCCTGGCAGGATCTGTGGCCCCATGGAGAGAGGAGCCCACACTAGAGCAGGTTTGCTGGCAGGACTTGTGACCCTGCAGGGGACCCACACTGGAGCAGTCTGTTCCTGAAGGACTGCAGCCTGTGGAAGGGACCCATGCTNTGGGAGGGACCCCATACTGGAGCAGGGGAAGAGTGTGAGGAGGCCTGCCCCTGAGGTGGAAGGAGCGGCAGAGACAACGTGTGATGAACTGACCCCAACCCCCATTCCCCGTCCCCCTATGCCGCTGGCAGGGAAGAGGTGGAAAAAAACAGGAGTGGAGCTGAGCTGGGGAAGAAGGGGTTGGGGGGAGGTGTTTTTAAGATTTGTTTTTATTTTTTCTTTTTCCTCAAGTAGAAACTGTTTTGCCCATGATGTGAGGCCACTCTCAATAATCTTTGGTAGATCATGGCAAGTGGTAGAAGTGCCCAGAGACTGTAGGAAAGCAGATGTCACTCCTATCTTCAAGAAGGGCAGGAAGGAGGACCCAGGGAACTACAAGCTGGTCAGCCTCACCTTGATCCCTGGAAAGGTGGTGTAGCAGCTAATCCTGGAAACCATTTCCAGGCACATGAAGTACAAGAAAGTCATCAGGAGTAGTCAGCCTGGCTTTGTTAAGGGGAAGTCATGCTTGACCAAGCTGATAAACTGCTAGCGTGAATTGACTGGACTGGTAGATGAAGGGAGATCAGTGGATATTGTATACCTAGACTTCAGTGAGGCTTTTGTCTCCCATAAGATCCTCTCTATTGAAGTATAAGCTGGACGAGCAGGGAGGTAGATGGAGAACCGGCTGAACAGCTGGGCCAGAGGGTGGTGGTCAATGGCATGAAGTCTAGTTGGAGGTCAGTAATTCAGAGGGTGAACAAGTACTGGCACAAATTGCTCAGAGAGGTGGTGGAATCTCCATTCTTGAAGATACTCAAAAGTCATCTGGACATGGTCCTGCAAAAGTGATTTTGATGGATCCACTTCAGCTTGGGGGTTGGACCAGATGACCTCCACAGGTCCCTTCCAACCTCAATCATCCTGTGATTCTGTGATATCTTTTAGCCTGTGAAGGAGGTAAATTCTTATTTTAAAAGTAAGCAGAATTTTCACTGAGTCAAAATGTGGCACTGTATCAAGCCCAGTTTCAAACTCATCTTGTAGGTCAGCAATGATAGATTTTGGATTTGATTCTTGCACTTGAAACCTTGTAATTTTATTCTTAACTTTAGCTAAACAAGTAAATCTGCTGTTAAAATATATTATACTTATCCCTCAGTGTCCACCCCTGACATTCACTGCTAACTCAGACTGATGGCTGGGAAGGGGCCACCCTATGCCCATTTTTCCAGCCAGCAGAAACAAATGTCACAGCTCCAGCACTGTGGAGCCAGAGCAGCAAGTCAGACTGATGCTGCTGTTGCTGCTGCTTGTCCCTGGGAAGACTCCTGCTCCCCGGAAAGCTCTGTCCCCCATGACAAACCTGTCCTTATGGGTGTGTGGAGCAGCAGCCCTGAAGGGCATTCCTACTAGCTTTATGGTTAACCACTTACCCATAGCTCTTTAAAAACATTTCCTCTTAAAAGATGATGTAAGTCTATTCCTTGCAAGGTTCTTCACCCAAATAATGACCTAACACTTAGTCCATGCCATTCAGCACATACACAACTACACAATTGCTAAAAGCCCAATTTTCTATCACCTTAGTTAAGAGCAGCTGGGAAAAGCCTTCTATTGAATTAGTTTATTATTTTGCTCTGCTTTTATTTGATAAGCCCACATAATGCCATCTTTTGAGCCAGGCACCTCCTTGAGTTATATCCAGAAATAAGTGTCAGTGACCCACATGTAGCACACAAAAAGCCTTAATTTTTTTAATTAGCGAAACTAAATGAGAGAGTAGTAACAACACTTCTTTCTGAGTTTGGCATTATTTTTCTCTCAGGTAACAGATGAGGGCTGGTAATGTTTTTCCCAAACTAATCTCTACCTCAGAGCACAGTTTTGATTAATAGGTTAATATATGTACGATTTATTTTTAAGCTCAGTTACTTTTTCTCCCTTTCAAACACTATCCTATATTAATCTTAGCACTCATGTCAACAAGGAACAAAGCTGTCCCTGTTGTCCCTTGGCATTTAAGGCTGCATTCAATGCAGATAAGGTTTGTTTGGGAACGTACAGGGTTTGCTGAAGACAATCACTGGAGATAGAACCTTAATTTAACCTCAAGCCTGTAGTATTTCCCCTGGGACACGGATGACTGATAACACAGCAGAGGGCAAGGAAAGCACAAAATTATTGAGAAATGGAAGCAGCAAATATCAAGTGTTGAATTTCTTCCTCTAAATCATTGTTTATAAGGATAGTCATGCATGTCTGACTCAGTCTGGAGACACTAAGAAGCATTTTAAAAGAGTAGTTTTAAAATGCACTGACAGTGGATGTTTTTGAAAGTAATTTCCAAAGCATATGAAATACAGTTGTCATATATTCATCTTAAACCAAAATGTTATTACAGAATCAAAATACACTTGCTCACAGTGTACATAGGTACAAGGTAGGTCAGCAGTTGTTAATTTAAATAAGTCCTTAACAGAGAGCTTGATAACATTTCTCATAGGAACATTAGAAAATGGTGTTAATGAGCGCTATTAAACCTGCTTCTGTAAGCAAATAGATCTTTATTAACTGAGCTTGTATGTGATGTTTCCCTGTGTTATAGCTCTAAGTGGGCAACATGAAAAACTAGATGGTATTTTGTCTTAAATAAAAAGGTTTTCTCTGTTCTAAACTTAAAACAAAGCTATTCTGTTAGGGTTAAAGGTTAAATAACCCTTTTATTTACTAATGATAAATTTAATTGCCCAAAGCCAAATTGAATACAAGCTGATTTATGTTTTCCTTTCTATAGGGATAAAAAACCCCATCCTTAGTAGACACAGCTAGAAAAGTCTGCCCCAGCTTCAAAATCCTTGCTTTCAGAATGGAAGAATTCTGAACATGTGAATATGCTTTATCAGACAAAAAGGTGTAAGGAAAACCACCCTTGTGCTATGAAAAAAAAATAATAAATCCTTAATTTTATTGCAGCTCCAAGTGTGGATTCTCTTTTAAGCACATATTCTAAGTTGCAAAACAAAAGCAATTTTTCTTTCTGCTATCAACCATAAAGCATCCAAATCCCTGAAAAAACCAAAGCAAATTGGAATTGAGTTAATTTAAGCCCAGATTTTAGGGAGAAAATTTACATCAATAATTGAACCAACACAGTAGTCTCTTAGTATAAAATCAATTATGTGCAGTTAAAGAAGCATTTTTGTTTCATTGTTAGAAGTTGTTGCCACTTATTTCCTAATAATAAAAAGCAAAATACCAAATCAACATCCTCAGCTGATACTTTAAAATACTTACATATTTGCAGAGAAAACAGAGATAGTATTTTGATAAGACTTTTAGCTCAACCAAGGGCAAGGCAAAATGTAACCCCTTAAGACAGCATCCTGCACTTCATATTGAGCAACAGCTAATGAAATCCTAAGAGGGTTTGTTACATAAGCCAGTGGACTGAAGAAACCTTTAACATGTAGGAAACTGGAGTTAATTAAACTGTTATGGGTATCCTATCCATCATCCCACCAGACTGCTCTATTCTAAACCTATTTACATTTTGCAATTGAAAAAATCTACTTGGCGTGGTTGATAAACCATGTTTACTGTCCTTATTGATTTGACATTTGTGCATAACCTTTATGCTTTAATTATCTAATAGCATTTCCTGAATCTTTCTCTGGTAGAGAAAGTATTTGATTTCCAAGTAATTGGACATATCTGACAATTAGCAAACAGTAAGAGTGTTCCCTTCAACAAATTAATCAGTTTGGGAAAGCACTGGTTATCATTGCACTGAATTTGCTGAAAAAGTTGTTTTATTGAATCTCATTTCAACCTGCTTCAGTACCTTAGTGTAATCAAAATGCATTTCAACTCTGCTCATAATTCACTCACAGGATAGCTTGCCTTTAAGGATCTTCCTTTCCCATATAATAATTCTGAAAACTAAATGCAACATAAGAGAATTTAAACTTAAGGTTAACAGCTGGTTGCATTTGGGTGGATGAGCAGAAGAAATAAGATCAATTATTTTCTAATACATACAGGGTCAAGTAAAATAAGAAAGCTGGTCAATGTAATTTGAATTCACCTTCTATTTCGAATCTTTGATAAGACAGATAAATTTTTTATTTCCTGTTTGAGACACAGTTTCTGAGGATTTGCTTTCAGTACATTGTGTGTGTTAAATCACTTTATGACATATTTAAGCTTTTATCCATGACTTATTCTAGCACATACTTCTGCCAAAAGTCTTCACATTGCAACATCAAAAGTCACTGTAGTCAACTTATGGAAAACACACCTGTTTCTTTGGTTTGGAGACATTTCTTCAGAGAGACAATCTAGCAGTGAAAATTTACTAATGCAAATTTTTGCATGTTTCACATTTATGAAAGAATATGTGCAATTGTCTCTTAGCTGGGAAATGAGATGAGTGACCTGAGATCAAATGTTGAAGCTCTTATTAGTGAAAGGTAGCATCTTACCTTTTCCTGCATAAATGGACCACATCATTGTGAAAGTGGCCTGAGGCATCACATTCAGCTGAGAGAAGTTTCTCCCAGTGCAGGTACTGCACGGAAGAGCTGTACCATCATAGTCTGTCATAAGCCTTAATGCAAGAAGCAAAATACGCTGGAGGCAGGAGCCACATTTTGCTCTAGACTGCAGTACAAACCCTGTGAGCTCCTGGCCATCACTGATAACCTTCAATTAACCTGGACATCTGTCATAATTTAAATAGCTTCTCCCCTTCCAACACTGTCTAACATCATTACAAAGAAAGAAGGGGTGTAACTTGTGCTCCAGAGAGGAACAGTATCAAGATGACAGAAATTTGGCTCAAAGCTTTCACTGGACTTCAAATTTTACCCTCTGCCTCTAGGCAGTGCAACCCAGATCCTCCAGTGAGAAGAGCTACACAGTTATACCACACAGAGCTACAGGGCTGTACCATGCACAAACCTTGTGCTTCTTAGGCATCTCCAAAATACAATACTTTGATTTCGGCAGTGTAAGAGTGGTAACGCACTTTAGACAGTGTTTTACACAGCAGTTATACTACAAATAATTTATAGACTAGAGCAGAAGAGAGATTTCTCTCAGGTGGAAGGGAAAGACTGTAATCCGTTTCCCTTCTTCACATTTTCACACTGTGGAAGCAAGAAACAAAGGAAAATAAACAATGTTTTGGTCAGTGAGCTAATTAAAAGCTGACCAAGATTCTAGAATTAAGATGTCAGAAATTAGTCATTATTTTTTGATAGCAACCAGTAAGTGTGGCTGGTTCGTCTTGTTCTTTCTTGCTGAAATAATACTTAGCCATCAGTTCTCATCCAGAGAGCTATTTCTAAGCAGAATACATTTATCTCATCCAATAAAATGACACCCTTCTTTCAACCTAAGCTTTCAGTATTTTATCACTTTTTACCTTGTCTTTAAACAACTCCTTCGCTCGTCAGAGAACTTTATATTTTATCAGGGCATAAGAGCCTCAAACCCAAAGTCCATGTGCAGGCAAAATTCTCCTTGCCCATCAAATAATTTCAGAAACTTCAGTGAGATTTTGGCATGAGCATACAATCACAAAGAATGGCACTTGGTGAAAATCAGTGAAAAACTTTTTGCACTGGCCCAACACAAGTATCTTTATAGTTCACTCATAACTAGTTTGGACAACTTGCTTTAATTTAAGAGTTTATAAATATATATAGCCATCTTTAATTCTTTCACAGAATTTTGCTTTTTTTTCCTACATAGTATACAATACTGTGTGAAAAAACATGCTCTTGGACAAGTTAAAAATAAAAAAAAAAAAGTTGGTTACCTCTCAGCTAATTCTTAAATGGAAAAATCTGAATATCTCTCTCTGATCAGTGGACTAATTCAAGCCGTAGAATATTTTGCAGTGGGGCAGATCTTGGCTGCATTGCTTGATGTTTATTCCATCCTTGAATACAGAAAGACTTGATATGGAAACCTATTGTTTGTGTTGGCACCTAAGAACAAGTCTATAATGCAGGCTTAAATTTTCCTCCATATTAATGATTTGAGATGTCTTTCCATATCCCATTATTTTGCTAAAGGTGCCATTCAGAATTGATTTTTGACAAATTCAGCCTAGTGCCTCTGTGACTACTGCATTGCTACAGTAGCTTTAAATATTTATATTGTGCTGGTGGTGATAATTATTATTTCAACTCAGTATATTTTTAATGCATTTAAATGTCAGTGTTTCTCTGTTTAATTCATCATGCATACATTCAGATGCTTGTACACATATATTCAGTATGCATCTCCAAGGACCTAAAAAGACCTATTCATATTTCAGCAGCTGTGAGAAAGTGAGGACAGATTTCCTTTACATTCCTAACTGTAAACATTAATTAGGTGCTTGACACTCATTAATGATTAAAAAACTCTTTGTAAAATAATCCATCATAATTCTTTTATTACTATGCCAACCCAAAGAACTATTTCATTGTTCTGTGGCACCTCTGATGGCAAAGTTAAAAATGATGTGTTAAAATAAAATCCATTTATTTACTCAGTTTGTTTCCATGGGAAAAAAGTGGGTTTGCTGTGATGCCTAGTAAGTTTCTGAATGCAAGACTGTCATGCCTTATTATCTGTTTGTATGCGTTAGTAGAAAAGCCATTATGCAGTTGCCTATACATTTAGTGTGTCTTCTCTGACTTAGCCATTGCAGCAGAACAGAATCTCAAAAACAGGAATTTGAACATTTTCTCCAAAATATTAATAAAATGCTGAGGGTTATCACACACAAAAAAAAAAGAAAAAGAAAAAGAAAAAGAAAAAGAAGAAAAAGAAAAAGAAAAAGAAAAAGAAAAGAAAAAGAAAAAGAAAAAGAAAAAGAAAAAGAAAAAGAGAAAAAGAAAAAGAAAAAGAAAAAGAGAAAAAGAAAAAGAAAAAGAAAAAGAAAAAGAAAAAGAAAAAGAAAAAGAAAAAGAAAAAGAAAAAGAAAAAGAAAAAGAAAAAGAAAAAGAAAAAGAAAAAGAAAAAGAAGCTCTTTTTGACAAACATGACTGGAATACATTTAACCTTGGCTTTCCAAGTGGTACTATTTGCAATTGTTTGCTAAGCAAAGCACAGAAGAAAGGAACATCACATTCCCAGGAGGCCTGACAAATGATTTCCAAGGTCAGGCATATGCACAAAAGAAACAAGAGCTCCTCACTCTGCGTCCTGTCACAGCATCTTTCCTTATGCTACCTGTAACACTGCCCCTGTTCGGTCCCCTTGAAGGGTTATGAAGGTTGCCATGTAGAATGGGTCTGGTGTTGTCCAAAACATGAGACTGAAGCTGCATCTTGTCAGTATACAGCTAACAGTTCAGAGAATCCCTCTATTGATTTTCTTGGTGTGACTCCACCCTGGCTGTTTTCTCAGCCTAATGCTGTGTCTCCAGAAAGTGTAATAGTAATTGACCAGAACAGAGTGTCAGGACTAATTAATGTACTCTCGTTATTGGTGAGAGTGCTGGTTTTCAAGGAATGTCCTAACTGTTATTTATGGCATTTAATTAAGGTACAATCTTATCTAAATAATCAGTGTGTTGTAAAATAGAAGAGTCAAACTACATAGCTGCAATAAGCCAAACAAAACATGCACAACCACATTCACACAGAACATTTAGACATTTTTGCAAGTCATGAGAAATTTAGGAAATTAGTAGGGGTTTTTAGCTTTTACAAGGCATGTGAAAGCATTCTATGCCTTCTAAATGGATTTACTCTAACTGCCTAATTCATTATGCTAAAACCATGAAGCAATTTCCTATTCAAAGCCCAGCTCACAAGCTCTCTGTTGTCAAGTATTTGAATTTCAGATTAGAAATGTGTTCATTTGGATAGCATGAAAGGAAAGCTTTGTTGTCAGCTTTGCTTTATGTTCTGCCAGCAGCCAAATCCCTCTTCTTCAGCAGTCACCAGCAAAATACCAGACCTCCACTCTGGTCTCGACTATCTTGAAACAAACACAAATGTCTTTGGCCTTTATGACCTTAACACTGGTTTGAGGTTTGCTGTTCTCCATCTCCCTTAATATTTTTTTAGGGATTATTTCTGACAGATGATATCAGCAAATGTTTAGATTGCATTGAGTTTTTCTCATCCGTACAGAAGGGGAGGGAAGGGAGGGGGAGAGCATTTCCACAGTGGGGGAGAAGAGCCAGGACATTTGGTCCTGTTAGAAGCTCTGTAGTTTGTTACGGAACAGCAAGCTGAAGTGGCTGCAGCCCTTTTACCCTCAGCATGTTTCCAGCTATCATCTACACTGAATTTTAATTATGCCGCTGCTTGCTTGTTAGCAGCTATTTCTTTGCTGTCTTGGAAAAAATACAGACAGCTGACAAAAGTCAGGGGCTGCATTTCCTGCAGAGTAAAACAAAGTTACTTAATACAGCCTGCAGGACAAAAAAACCCAAGCATTTGTATCTCTGGTTAGTAGTATGGAAGTCAAGGAATTCCAGCCACATTTCTCACAGGAAAGAGCTTTTCAGAGCTTTTCCATTACTGTAACCTATTTCTTCTAGGTTTAGGGTCTACACTGTGGAAGGGCAAGCCCAGCACATCCTTCCATTAATTAGAAGCAAACATTCACACAAGGAATGTTGTAACCTAAACATGAACTTTAATGGTTGTAACATAGCTGGAAACAAAAATAATTACTAGCAGCTATAGAAGACATTGAGATATTTATAATCCCTTTGCTTTTGAATACAATAACCCCTATGTAGTCATAATAAGCTCTTCAGTATAGGAAATGGTAATAGAAGATCTCTCTCCTGATACTGAGGCTGTGCAAATAATTGATTTCTCAGCTGAACAGATGAAGTGAAAGAAGAAATAACAAAAAAGCTTCAGTCCAGGCTGAATTTAAATTTTCTCTTTTTTTTCTTGCATTAACTAAATTTTCTCTTTTTTTTCTTGCATTAACGAAAGAAAGCAGAAGCAGGAAGCATTTCATCCAACCTGGAATGTCCTGCTGGACTCTGACTGAAACATTTTGCCCTGGGCAGCAGAGAGGAAAAGTGGGAGTCAGCTGAGGAAGAGGCAGTGGCATAGGGACACTTGCCCTCCCACCTGATGTGCACGTTGGTGTCCTTGGGGGAGCCAGCACCGCAGTCCCAGCAACAGGAAAGAGGATGCTCCTTCCTCCAGCTACAGCACACTGCGCCAAAGCACATGGGTCCCTTGGGGGCCAAACACTTACACCTTCTTCCTCTCCATAATTGCCTCTGTAAACCTCTGCCTGTCAAACCAGTCTATGGGAGCCCCAGGTCCCCATCCCTTCTCCACTGGGTGAAAGATGCCTGAGTCAACAGTTTCCCCCTTGCATGAAGAATTACCCCAGCAGCTGGAGGTGAGTGTCCTAATCAGCAGTTTAGAGACACACTAGGGAGTCACTTTTTAGACTTGTTTAATGACTCCTTAGTTTCTATGCAAAGTGGCACAGACCCCAAAGAAAGTATTGAAAGAGCCCCACCTCACTGAGCCCAGAGACTGCTGGGGAGTTCATCTCAGTTCATCGAAAGTGGGAGGTCTCTGTTGAAATCCCTGTTCAAAACTGGCACAAAGCAGGTTTCTGTTTCCATGTCTGGCTCCTGGGAGAGTGAGCACTGAGTATTTCACCCAGCTCTAAATGGCACATTGTTCCAACACGTGTTTCCAAGTGTTAAAATTGAAGACAAATGAAGGCATGCCGCTATGCCTATTGATAAGGTTCCTGGCACCCTATTTCATGGTTAGCAGAAATGAACCTAAAAGTCTATACAGTTTAAATTCTCTAATTCAAGAATTCTCTTATACTCCAATTGTGTATGCTTAACAATATTTAAATGCAAATAATATTCAGGTCAGGTTTCTGACTGGCTGCTAAATACCCTGTAGTTAGTTCTCTTGTGGAATTTGTTTCCTCAACCTCAGATTATACGAAGAGAATTAGAAAGCATTAGTATACATTATATAAAAGTTAAATAAGAGGGCTAAGAATTCAGGTCCAAACCATTTTAAGTTAACAATGACATAAAACTATTATGTTGCAAATAACATACTCAAGCTATTACCAATGTTCGCACTTTCATTACCCTGAGGCACAACAACTTTACTGCAGGCATAAGCCCTTGTATAGTGCTGTAGGTAAAACCAAGCTTCATAATCCCTAATAACTGTACCAAAGTCTGTCATTAGGCACATTCCACAGCTGTCAAGGCAGTGTGGTTGCCTTCAGATATTACCCTATGGAAGAACACATGCTGTGGTTTAGAGGACCAAATCCTAAATTTTTTGTTAGGACTTCATGAAAAGGAGTCATGATTCAAGTTACCATGAGTTTGCTACATTCAATTTAGTGGGCATGGTTGATGGTTGGACTAGATGATCTTAAAGGCCTTTTCTAACCTAAATGATTCTATGTTTCTATGATTAAATATGATGGTGCATTAGTACATGTCCAGAGAGAGGAAGAAGAAGATTCCCACCATAAGCATATATGAAACATCTTTTTCCACTACTTTGTCATCCATACAGAAAAATGGAGCAGCAGCAGGCACATCAGACCCTTTCCTCTTAAAATCCAGAAGCATAAAAATGTGTCAAGGAGTCTATTTTCACATGACAGCCCACAGAATCTGTATGTTTAAACAATCTAATTAGAAATCTAATTAAAAGATATCTAATATAGGGCCCAAAGCAGTCAAGCTAAAACCATTCTCCTCCCCACTACCTGTTCAGAAGGCAAATGTAAGAAGTGACTATGGTGCAAGTTCAATACCCCAGTCTAGCCGAAGCACCATCACCCACAAGTCTCTAAGGAGCAGGTGATATGAAATGATGTTGGGAAGCAGCTTTGCAGAAGAGGACCTGGTGTCCTGGTGGAGCCAGCATGTGTCAGCAAGGTGCCCTTGCTGCAAAAAAGGTGAATGGTATCCTGGGCTGCACTACACAAAGTATTGCCAGCAGGTCAAGGGAGGTGAACCTTCCTTCTGAACATCAAGAAACACTTTTTGTTTGTGAGGGTGACTGAGCACTGGCACAGGTTGCCCAGAGAGGTGATGGAGTCTCCATCCTTGGAGATATTCAGAAGACATCTGGACATGGTCCTGGGAAATCATCTCTAGGTGACCCACTTGACCTTCAGAGTTCCCTGCCAGCCTCAACCGTTCTGTGATTCTGTGTTGCCTGCGCTAAGCTTTGGTCTATTCTCCAAACAGCATCGTTCTCTAAGACCTGAGCATGGACCTTAGCATTGGGGTTGTCTGGCATGTTGTTAGACTATTTTGTTTAAGTGAAAAAAAAAAAAAGGTGTGCATATAGATCTGTATGTGCAAATAGATATATATGCTTTCATACTTGTGTATTTATACACACACAGACAAAGATTTGGCTATAGCATAAATAAATAAAGAGACTTTTTGAGTATCAGGTGTGTTGTGCAATTTCTTCTGATTTCTACTCTAATACAATGCTGGTATGCAAGGTGACAAGCATGTTAGCAGAGGAAAGATGTATTTCCATCACTGTGCTACCCATGCAGCTGTTAGAGGCCCACTGCCCCAGATTTCTGAATCCATGAATACAACTGCTTTAACAAACCCCTGGCAAACCTTGTCTCATGGGGTGTTCTCCCAGCATCTCATACAGTGGTTAAAGTCAACTAGAACAGAGACTTGTAAACAGCAGTTTGGCAAGAAATTGTGAGAAAATACTGCTGTAGTAAGGATGATGCGTATTAAACTAGAATGAACTTCAGCTTTCCTCAGCTTTATTGTCTGGCTAGGAACTCATTACATCCTGTAGTACTATTTTTAAAGTGCACTTACTGGCTGTATCAGCAATTTAATTAACGAATAAAAAATTGCATTCAAATGCTTTCTGATAGAAAGTAACAGATTTAGCCTGACAGCAAACATAAACCCTCATGCCTTGATCACTTAAAAGATGGGCAGGCTCTCCTTTAAAAGGAAAGCAGCCTTTTCAACATTATGCAGGGAATGTATTTTTGTTCTCTACTATTGCTCTGTTCCAAATAAAGTAAGACATAATTATTTCTTTGTATGATCTACCTTCTGATATCCTCTGCCATAAATTCCTTCCTTATAGAGTCCCTGATCCTAATCTGTTTCCCCATTTTACAAATCACATTAACTAATCTGACTAGTGCCTTGACCACCTCAGCAGTCTTTCTGAATGATTAAAACCAGACTAGTTACATGGTCTCGGGATGACAGGCACAGAGCTTGTCAAAGAAGTCTCAGTTCCCACACAAAAGGACAGTTTAATCACTCTACAGCAAATTGCCTCAAGGTGCAACAAAGTAGAGAATGGAGTTGAGGGACTCACAGAATCAGAGGCAAGATACTACAGTATAGCCTACACTGGCCTTAGAAACAAAATGCAGTACAGTAGTGCAATTTGGCTATCCCACCAGGTATTGGATATTGTATTTCACTAAAATGCAAAAAATGAGAAGCTATTTCAACACCTGCAAAATCTGAGTCCTGACATTTGGCTTACCTGCTTACATGTCCATTGTGCTTGTCCAGAAAAAGGTTCTTCCCATATAGCTTA
>VYZV01009741.1:28089-38687 GCA_013401275.1 Pandion haliaetus | reverse complement strand
GTAATGTCTCAGAGTATCCGAAACACCCATTTCGTCCTAGACACTTTTAACAAAATTCATGTTTGGTTGGTTGGTTTTTATTTTGGAAGAAAGAGGTAGAGGGGTAGTCAATTAAGTTACATAATATGTTTCTTCTGCTCTGGGTTGTTGTATGCACAATGCTGTAGGTTAATGGTGAAATAGGAGTGAACTCCTTCTTACATTTTAAATACAATCTCTTTCCTTGTTCATGTTCTCTTATCCTTCCTTCCTTTCTTCTCAGAAACGCAGTTTTTTCCTGTGTTTTCAGCTTCTCTGAAAAAACTTTCAAAAATCCCCTCTTTTCAAGTCTGAAGCAAACCTATTTGAAATAATGCCAAAACCACCAAATTGGCTAGAAGAGTTTTCCTCAGTCTATGATATTTGGACAGGGGGACCCATTAGGCAATGCTCTGTGAAATATCTCTCCTCATCTCCCATGACCACCTCCAAACTCAAAAAGCCAGACCTTCCTACACACACAAAACAAATACAGTGGGGGTAGAGCAAAAGTAAACAGCACACACTGTTTAGTCTTATTTTTCTTTGGTTATCAAAGGAAACTATTATGCAAAAACTGGGCTGGGTAGACCTGGACTAGGATTTTTAGGGTGAGGAAAGGGAGGAGATAATATGTTTTTCAAAAAGGAAGTGAGTCTTTGGATGGAAAATAAATAAATGGCAAATAGGCTTGGCTACTGACAGCCTAAAGTCAGAGGAGGAAAGCAAAAGAGTGAAGATCTGTAAAAACACCTCCTTTCCCTAAAACCTAATTTGCCAGATGAACCCTTTAATCATGTAAGAGTTATGTTCAGCCACTTAAAACATAAGTAAAACACTCTGAGAAGTCCTCTGGATCATTTTTCTGTGTGACCTAGGCTCAAATCACTTCACAGGCAGTAAGTAGCAGCAACACAAATAATTGAAAAGTATCAAAGAAGGGAAAAAGAGGACATGCAGACACTCATACTTTTAGTATCAAAAGATGTATTCATAAATCACTGCTGCTTTGCGAATGTGGTTCAAACCCAGATCAAATCAGATTGCCAGCACTTGGTCCACATTAGCTTTACCTTGTACTTGCCCAACCTTTTCAGTTTCTATTCATTACAGACTGTTCTTTAAGGAAAACAAACCAGCTGGCCTGTTCTTTCCTTTGATTTTGACTGTCACAAGCATAATTTGCACATTTACCAGGTCATCTAACCTGTACCTGTGCTTGTTACACCCTTGTAATCTAATCACCTATTTCATTTTTCTCTAACACCTTACAGACTAAAGCCCCAATATCTCTTTATGTTTCTTGACATCTCTTTACTGGCTGCTATTTTACTTTTCTCCTGTTTTCTGAAAAGCACAAGTAGGAGAGGGTTCTTCTCTCCTCATCCCCTTTTAGTGATTTCTTTTGCTCACCTCCCCACACGCAGCTCATTAGCCTGCAGCACATGCCAAATTCCTGCATTGGCTGGCTATCCCAGAAGTTAATGGTTAGCTACTTCCAAAGAGAAGATACTCTTCATTCTCTGCCTTTTGTAAAATTGTCACCTTATTCACTGTCACACAATCATTCAAGGGATCCTTATAAGCTTTAGACTCACTCTCAGTGACACTAACAATGATAATTAAGCTGATATTAACATAATTAATAATGGTTTGTGTTTTCTGTCTGTTGTGATATTTTTGAAACATTGCAGAAACCATTCTCTTGTTTAAAGTTAGGCACATGCTGTGGATGAAAACGTAAATGAGCATATTGCATCCTCATTGGCAAACTTGAACACTGTATTTCAAGGTCGAATTGCAGCAGAACATGCACTATACATCAAACAGCCCATGTTCCACAAAGCTTCACCCAGAAGCATCTGCAGACAAGGCACATATTGAAAAACAGCTGCTTGAGCTGATCTGGTTCTGTACACTCATCACTTGGGATGATAGAAAAAAACTTGTAAAGGATTTCAGTTTGGAATCTCTAAGTTGCCATATCTCATGAGCTGCTATATTTAGCCTGGTAAATACTTTTAGCCAGTATTTCCCCAGTGAGATATTGGGTTAGTCCATTCTGCTGCAGACATCTATGGCAAGCACAAAACCACAATGTATGCAACATTCAGGCAGTAGATACTGGTACACCCAGAAAGAGAAAAACAAACCTGAAACAAAATGTGCGAGAGAGAAGAGAATCTAAGTATGCTTGGTAATAAGGTTAAATTCAGTAACATAAATACATGATGGTCTTAAGCCCAGGGAGAGACCAGGCAGAACAAAACTATGAAAAGCAGAGAAAGGAATAATAAAGTCATATAAGTCACTTACTTCTTGTATTATTTTCATGTAATTGCCCAAATACTTCTCCACATAACTAATCAAGTAACTACAATGAACTTACTGAATCTGTTAGGAAAAGAAGGTGTAGGAGACTTATTTTTAGTTGTGGAAATATAATTCTTCATTTTTATTATTGAAAATAACAATAAACAATCTAGTTAACAAAATTTCCACTGAAAAGATGGTAGATAAACCAGCATCAAAGTTCTATGATCACCATTCCCCCAGTGTTATCAGTCTATTCAAACAGAACTGTACATGTGAAATGGCCTGCATTATAGGCTACACTGTGGTTGCAGACTCATCTGTGCATTTGAAAACTATCAATGGAAATTTCAACACCAAATGCAAAAATATGAGAAGATACACCTCAGAGGAAAAGTCTCAATAACTATAGAGCTAGATTGGAGAGTGAGGGGCAGATAATATATTGTGCTGGTTTGAGCCGGGATAGAGTTAATTTTCTTCATAGTAGCTAGTATGGGGCTGTGTTTTGGATTTGTGCTGAAAACAGTGTTGGTTACACAGGGATGTTTTCGTTACTGCTGAGCAGTGCTCACACAGAGTCCAGGCCTTTTCTGCTTCTCAACCCACCCCACCAGCGAGCAGGCTGGGGGTGCACAAGAAGTTGGGAGGGGACACAGTCGGGACAGCTGACCCCAACTGACCAAAGGGATATTCGAGACCATATGGCATCATGCTGGGGGAAGAAGAAGGAAGGGGGTGATGTTCGGAGTGATGGCGTTTGTCTTCCCAAGCAACTGTTACATGTGGTGGAGCCCTGCTTTCCTGGAGATGGCTGAACACCTGCCTGCTGACAGCAGGCACCTTGTTTTGCTTTGCTTGCATGCGCAGCTTTTGCTTTACTTATTAAAGTGTCTTTCTCTCAACCCGTGAGTTTTCTCACTTTTACTCTTCCAACTCTCTCTCCCATCCCACCCTGGGAGAGTGAGCAAGTTACTGTGTGGGGATTAGTTGCCAGCTAGGGTTAAACCACGACATATATGAAGCAAACCGAGGAGAAAATAGACATCATGCTGTCTTCTCCAAAGGGGAGACTGGTGATTCACAAGTGGTGAATTACAGCTGCACATCATCATCTGTTCCTGGTGGTGAAAGTAGAGCTTCAGCAAAGAAAGAATCTCAGTCTCTGGAGCTTGTGCTAATACTGTTCTAGTCATACGGGTGCAGGGCTGAGGGGGAGGGCAAGCAATCTTCAGGGAGGGCTGGATAACTAAACAAAGAAAGGATTTAATCAAGGGTGAAATTCAGAGGTAGACTTGTTAAGCCCTATTTGTTAAAAATTAATAAATATATTTAACTGAGTCAGAGTTTATTTGATTTATTCCAGGAGATTGGAAAAGTAAGCCAAAAGAAAGGCAGAAGAACCTACAAAACTAATATTAAACCACCATTCTTAAATGCAAGTTTCTTCAACCTGTATTTGTGCTTCTTTTCAGTCATATTCTTCACAGCTAAATTTGATCTTCTTGTTAATGAGGTGCTACTTAGATGGATTGAATTTAACTATATAGGACAGTGATATAAACAGAAGCTTGTTTTATGTCAGAAAAAAAAGGTTAAATTCAATTGGCGTCAATAACTTCTTACCACTCTTGTGCAGAATTGCAATGTGCAACTGAACATTAATATAAATGAAGTGTTGAAGTGGAATATAGTTGGTCCTAGACCTTCATGAGGTGCACACAGAACTATAGTTTACACTGTCGTGGTTTCAGCCCAGCCAGTAACAAAGCACCACAAAGCCACTCACTCACTCCCCACCCCCACCCCTGGCCACGGTGGGATGAGGAGAAAATACAAAGGCAGGCTCGTGGGTCGAGACAAGGACTGGGAGGGATCACTCCCCACTTATGGTCACGGGCAAAAGACAGGCTCAACTTGGGGAAGAAACAAAATTCATTTAATTGACTACAAATCAAATCAAAAACAAGGGTATTAGGAAGGGAAACCAAACATCAGAACACCTCCCCCCACCCCTCCCTCCTTCCTGGCTCAGCTGCATTCCCAGTGCTTTCTACCTCCTCCCCCCGGCGGCGCAGGGGAACAGGGGATGGGGGTTAAGTCAGCTCGCCACACATCATCGTTGCCGCTTCTTTCCTCAGGGGGAAGATTCCTCNNNNATGGGCTTAAGTTCTTTCCGAACTTCCCTGGCGCGGGTCCTTTCCGCGGGCTGCTCTCCAGTCACACACTGCTCCAGCGCGGTTTTTACCATGGGGTTACAGCCATCTTCGGGAGCCTCCGCTCCACCGCTCACCTCCATGGGCTGCAGGGGGACAGCCTGCCATCTCACCACAGGCTGCAGGGCCATCAGCCTCCCCAGGCGCCCCTCCTCCCCCTCCTTCTTCACTGACTCCAGTATCGGCAGAGATGTTCCTCCCACATTTCCCCTACCCCCACTGCTGGTTCCCCTTCTTAAATATGTTCTCCCAGAGGCACTACCACCGTTACTCCCCTCCCAGAGGCGGGTCCGACATTTTGGCGCCAGGGGACCTTCTAGCAGCTTCTTAAAGGGGCTGCCTCTGCAGCCCCCCTCCCCTGCCACCAAGGAAAACCACGCCACACAAACCCATAACATACGCATATGAGCAGATTTAAGAATATGGATAGTTTGTAGGCACTTTGATCCACTTCATAGAGGAAATGCTCGAAAAACATTCAAACAGCATGAGAACTCGATGACCTTTTTTCAAAATATTCTAAATAAACTAGATTAATAAACTGGAAGGGACTGTAGGAAGCCACCCTGAGTTAGAGTTTTCATCTCTATTGCTTTCTTTTGCTGCACTGGTATACTCTGTAAGCTGGAAAGTCTTACACAGTTTTGGCATTGAAGATTTTTTACTTTGTCTCCCACAGTTTGATGATAGGCATATTCACTGAAGGTTCTCCTGGTATATTCCAGTTACTTAGATGCTTCAGATTCATGGAATATTAATGTTTTCATGTAAACATAAGTTTATAAACTAAAATTCTAGTTCCTTTAATTGATGGGAGGAAAAACAGAATGTTAAAATTTCCTGCTATTGTTGAATAACCCAGGAAAAATCCCAGAGAGCTGATAATTTACAAGTCAATACTTATAAAACATATCCATGCAAATTTTCAGTAGATTAACACCGAGTGACTACAATATGGCTAACTACTACTTGTTGTTGTTAGCATTGTTTTGTTATGTGTTCATGAATGTGCACCTTCTAACTACCTATCTCAGCAGAATTATTGCTAACACTGAAGGTTATTGAAGCAGAGTTAGCTATAAATGTAGAGGTCTACTAAGTCTATGTTTTCTGTGGACACATGAAAGAATTTACGGAAAATATGGCCAGAAAATGTTTTGTGAACATTTAACAGAAAGTGCTTTTCACTTTGACAATACACTTTGCACCTTACTAACAAGTATATGGCTTTTGTTTCCTGTAAGAAGTCTAACCAGTTTTGCTGGAAAGTGTATCATAAATATATGTGTTCAACTAAACATTTTTTTTTAAGCTAAACACTAGTGTTTTGTAAATTTTTCTCTTTTCCTCACCACAATGAGCTCATCCCCACATGCTTCATGATTAGGACTCTATGTACAACAAACATGCACAGAAAAAGAATGCTACTACAGTTACTCTATGCACAGTCTGCATACAGGTCACAAGCATTATGTTTGGCTATTTGTAAAATACCAGTTTTCGACAAGTGCTCACAATGGTAAGAGATTTTGCAGAGGACATAAAACCTCAGACATGTCAGAATTCACAGGATAACTGATGTATCTGTAGGATCACAGTTCTCCTAGAAATGAAGAAATATAAACAAAAGATAAAGCATTAAAATAAAGTTTTGAAAGGGTCTACCAACATTAAAAATCTTACTGAAGCAGTAGAGGATTCTTCCTGGTGGTGTATCACTGAATAGTACCTCACTGCATCAACACTTACCAGAAATACAGTATAATAAAAAATACCACCATATAAAAAGTTAGAACATATTTACCTCCATTTTAGCAGCTACAGTTCACACACACTGTGTAAAACCTGCAACTAATGCATATCAGAGATTGTTGAAACTATGACAAAAAATATTTTTATTTTTCAAATTCTAGTCATTAGCCTTTTTCATCTCATTAATCTCAGACAGAATTGCGTAACAATGTTATACAGTATTGTTGTCCCCTAGCAGCTGAAAAGCCTCTACAGACAGCAAAATGTCCTTCAGGTAATACGCTATAAAACTAATGCTGACCTTTGAAATTATGCATGTAGTCCAGTTCTAAAGGACTGTTATTTCTGGCTATTCTGCCTACTGAAAAAGCATCTCATGCCATTTCTAGCACATTATTCCTAGAAATACTGGATGCTTAGTCATTGCTCCTGTCTGGATGCCTCTACCTATGATTCATAAAGAAATAAACATTTCAGCTTTCATAAACACTAATTACAAGCCTGCATGTATAAAGATGAAAAACAGAAACCAGAAAAAAACAGACACTTGAAAAAAAAACCCAGTCCAAGCACTGAATGTTGCACACTGCCAGTTTGGTGAATCTTAAAATCATCCACAGTGTTCTAGTTTTATATACACAGATGAGGGCATTTTGATGTAACCAAAGACATAAAAAAATCAACACATTATGCAAATGCAATAACAAATGTAAAATGATAAATTAGCAAGCAACTATTCAATTATTACTGTGACTAATTCCTGTAGATGGTGCCATGGTAAATGAACCTGAACTTGTTCTGGTTGAATGCAGTGTTCAGTTGAAACATTTCCATTTGGTTTGTTTGCCGCTTATGTAGATCACTGAAGTAGATAGCATCTGTTTAATGAGCTCCCACTTCATTACAAAACTGCACTACTTACTGAGTCATTCTCCTTAAGCATGCAGGCTGCATAATCTGGTGTTGTTTTAAAGCAAATACTAATTTATGATTACCTGTTACATTAGGCCACTGAAAATTGTACTTACACTGGCTTGCATGAGCAGAATGCTAATGGCCTGATTATGGATTGTAGTGATGTCTCATGCTTACAGTCTATGAACATAAATTCCCATCTCAAGCATATTGGCTGAACAATGCACACAGTGTAGAAAGGAAAAGGGATAAAATACATTCACTTGTAAGACACAAATTATGGTCTCCATAGCCATTAAATATAAAAATTGAAGGGATAATCAGAAACATTTCAGTGATACTATGCTGCCAATATAGACAGTTGAATGACAATAGAATTATTCATTGAAGTGTCATGATTATTATGTAACTGATATCACAGTGATAGCTAATCAGATCCTTTTCTGAATAAAATGATGACAAAGTCTCAGAAATGTTACAGTTACAAGAGGTATCGCTGGTAATCTCCAGATCATGAAAAACCTGCAGAGCACAGCTGTAAGTGTGATCAAATCAGTGATAAATAAACATTATACTATAGCTCAGAACTGGTCAAACTGCACCTTGAGATAAGGTCCACAGAACTGGAATAGACTATGACTCATTGAGCCCAGTCCCCAAAATTAGAGGTCACCATGCAATAGACATTTACTTCAGATGAGTCCACTGGACATCTTTTCCAACACTACCTTACACTTAAGCAACAAAATGTTTCTCCATACATTAAAAACACTCAGTACATCCCTGTGTCTGATACCACACAGCAAGGGAGTAAATAAATACATAGTCCTTTACTCTGCTTACGTAGTCCCTGCCAACCTGACTCAAGAGAAAAATTATTAAATCACAAAACTTTTTTCAGAATCTATGTCTGCATTTGTCTGCTCAGAATAGCTACTTCTGGAGTGTACAAGAGGGCTTGTTGCAATTAAAGATCAGGAAGAAGTCCAGGAAGTATCTGCAGATCATCCATTGAGTAATACTGACCACAACCTGCTTAAATTAATCTTCCTTTTAAGATGAAATACTGAAACTAAGAACTACTGATGTAAACTTTGGCCAAGAAACCTAACCAAGAACATCCTAGACCAAAAAGTAAAGAGATGGAAACTCTGAAATGGGGTTAAGCTACTTAATCATACCAGCATGAAGTCACAGCAGAGATACATCCTCTTAGACAAAACAGCAACAAAAAAACCACAAAAGCAAGATAGTGGCAATACTGTAAAAATATTCAGCTGAAAGGGCTATACAAGACTAACATGAAAGCTTAAGAAAACACAAACAGTTCAAACTAGTCACATAGGAAATAGTACAGGGTAAAACAGAAGACAGGAATCAGGAAGGCTAGACAAAACTTTAACAAAAAATCCATTGAGAGAAATGTGTAAGAAATTATTTATTAGAAGAAAAAGGTCCAGATGACAATGATGAATTTTGCAGACTTCTTAAGTGGAAAGGCAGCTATAAACAAAGGTAACATTTCAGAGAAGCTGAAAGATTCCTCAGTAACAATATTCACCACAAAGCAAATTAAAAAGATACTTACTTTCAGCACTTCTTCCAGTCAATAAAGATGAGACAGTATCAGACTGAAGAGTCTACAACATATGTGATCCAAGTTCAGTCCTTAACTACTTAACTGCTCTGTCATCCAGTCTATACTACCACACATAGAAATGTATAACTCTTTGCTCAAATGTGTGTAATTGTCTACTTACAGGAGCACTTCTTCAGAGCAAAGCACAGGATGAAAAAGACAAGCAAGACTGTAGCCCTTTAAGCTACAACAACAGGCAAGTATTTCCTTATCACCTACTTCAAGGCAGGGTATATTGAAAGATTTTAAACTTTTGTCCAAGTTCTCAAACCATGATAAGATACAAAGCTTTCTACAAAATTACCAGCTCTCTCTTAATTAATTATTTTTAATTTTTTTTTTCCAGAATCCAACTGCTTTTTTGATTTGGACCAACAACTTTATTTTCCCATAGCTTTGAAGCCACTTCTAGATTTCTAATTCTCTTACTTCCATTCACAGTGACTGAAGAGGTTTTGACGTAAACCAACTGGAACTGGTTGTTGTCAAAAATGAAGCTCATATTTGACATATTGTCTAGTAGCAAATAGCCAGAACCCAGGTTTTGAATGATTTCTGAACTCTGAATAAATGAACTCCGAAAGTAATGATTAGAAGCAGGAAACCAGTTGAAAGCCTCCTCAGAGCTGAAATTCACAGAAAATTGGAGTATTGCTATGTTACAAGAATAAGGCTTATTAGAGATCAACTGTATATTTGCAAACAGCGGATGTCAGGAAGAGAAGAGGATGGACTACAGGCAGCTTTATTTCTAACTTCCAATTCTAGAATACATTAAACACTCTTGATGAAGGTAATTGGGAAACTGTTTAATACAAATTTAAGTACTGAGCTCCATATAGAAACAAGGCTGGTTAGGAATACCTTTTAGTAGGAAACAAAAATTATTTTTGAACCATAGAAAAGTACAATCTTTTCTAACTCATATAAAGTTGAAAAGCCAAATTTCTCTTATGAAACCTAACCATGACTGAGACTTGGAACACATCAAACCCGTCAGAAGAACCAGAGTCAGCCCTTTGTACAAGCAGTGAGAAGTATCATGGAAAGTCACCAGGTCCATACAGAAGCTTCATCAAGGGTGGACTCTGCTTCAGACATGGCTCAGAAAATAAAACACTATATTGCAAAAAAAGACATTTGAAGAAGAAAGGCGTTTGGAAATTAGGATCAAAGTAAAAAAATGCATGGACATGATAAAACTGGTTTATCATAGGGAGGTGATAAACACAGGCCAAGGTAAGCCTGGAGACTGGAAAAGAGATTCAAGAAATGCAGTAGGTTAAATCACTTAGCAAAAATTTCCAAGCTGCAGAGTTACATGTAATTTGAAAAAAAGAATGACAATAACCCAGCTAGCTCGGATAAAATTCTCATATGAATAAAAGACAGCACTCAGATCTGTATGCTCTACATGAAAAAAAGCAGGACATTTATTCATTTCAAAAGGGGCGATAATACATAAGGTATGGTGTTGCCAAAACCAGCAATCTTAACACAAAAAGGAAACTCGCAAACATTAGTAGGTAACTGGGTAAAATTCCCCCCTTGGGGGATACATGAACTAAAAACATCTGGGTAAATAACAATTAGCAAAGAATTTGTCAAAGCTCTGGAGGAAAAAGTACTTGATATTGGATCAAAAGTGTGTCAGACCTATGATCTCATGGAAAGTGTTTACTTGTGTTATGGGTTTGTGTGGTGCAGGGCTTTTTTTTTTTTTTTTTTTTTTGGAGGGGGGGGGG
>VYZV01009741.1:16780-27794 GCA_013401275.1 Pandion haliaetus | reverse complement strand
TTGGAGAAGTTGGTGAAGGACTGTCTCCCATGGGAGGGACCCCACGGTGTAGCAGGGAACGAGTGAGGAATCTTCCCACTGAGGAGGAAGGAGCAGCAGAGACGATGTGTGGCGAGCTGACTCAACCCCCATCCCCTGTTCCCCTGCGCTGCCGGGGGGAGGAGGTAGAAAGCACCGGGAATGGAGCTGAGCCGGGAAGGCGGGAGGGGTGGGGGGAGGTGTTCTGATGTTTGGTTTCCCTTCCTAATACCCTTGTTTTTGACTTGATTTGTAGTCAATTAAATGGATTTTGTTTCTTCCCCAAGTTGAGCCTGTCTTTTGCCCGTGACCATAAGTGGGGAGGGATCCCTCCCAGTCCTTGTCTCGACCCATGAGCCTGCCTTTGTATTTTCTCCTCATCCCACCATGGCCAGGGGAGGGTGTGGGGAGTGAGCGAGCAGCTTCGTGGTGCTTTGTTACTGGCTGGGCTGAAACTGAAACCACAACTTGTAAGGAAGGTAGGAGGAAAACATACCTGTAGCCATTGCAGAGTATACTAAGAGAAATAGTTACAGAATATCCAGAGTCTAACTGTTCCAGAATTTTTCCTTAAGAAACCTCCTCCCCCAGGAACTGAATGAGAGAACATCTATAAAGGCATATTTGGTCTCAGCCTGAGAGACCGTCTTCATTAGGCATTGGGTGTGGTGAGGGGAGAGAGGAGACACAACTTTTACTTATTTATGTAATTCCTTCTGATGCATTTATGTTTAAACTGGGACAGATCCCACTGGGACAGAAAATCTGGGGGACATAGCTGATACTAAGCATACTTCTTAGGTCTTTGAAGGATCAGCTAAATTCCCATTGGTAAAGAACATTATTGTTCTTTCAGCCAAATCATGGCTCCACATCATGGCCTGCACATGCCACTTGGTCTGTATTCAACAGCTGAGTTGTCTTACCCATGCATGACAAAAGAAACAAAAGAGTATTTCTATGCCATTGAAAGTACAGGATTTGCATTTTTATGAAAAGGAAAACAAAAAGAAGAGCATGCTATAGACTGGTAAGTAAACTGATATGACCATTCACCTGACATCACGGGACACAAATTCAGTCTGTTTAAATCAACAGCTCTTATCTACCAGAATACCTTAACTAGCAAGCAGACTGGTCTTCAGAGAAAGGAAGGGGTCCTATAGTCACTATGAGCTGAGCAACAAAGAATAAGATAGTTTTGTAGACTAGTTGTTACTGCACTCACCAGAGGAGGCAAATCTCAGCTTCTTTTTTCTCCAGCAGTGACTGCTTCCATATTTGGATGAGTAATAGACTATTGTGTAAAGGTGAGTATCACATTACATGACATCACACCCCTTCCTTATGCGCTTCTCCCTTCTCTGAACAGATCCAGAAGTAAAGAGGAAAAATGCATCTTTAGGGAGCCTGATTCTGCCCTGAAATAACATGTGAAGTGAGAACATCAGTTTTATTAAGGACTCACAGAAAATGCAGATGAAAGAACATCTGCATGATCTGATGAATCCTGAGCAGACATGCTTACGTTCATGTGGTTCTGACCATGCCAAGGTGATGTTTACAGTTAAACTGCTCAGTTAGGGCAGGCACCTGAAGAATTAACATTCACTGTCAAGAAAGTTCCTCAACCACAGTTTTGATGGGATCAGAAGATATAGTCCAATGACTCTTGTGGGCAACTGGTAGGTAGGCTAAGGGAAATTTCAGGTCTCCTGAATCCCTATTCACTAGTCTACTCAGTAGGTGGTAATACTTTTGTCCTAAAATGTTGAGCACATCCCATGTGCATCCCAGCATCTAATCCGGTAGCAAACACAAAGAAATGCAAAGAAGTTCTGTACATATGGGAGATCTGAAAAACAAAGGTATTCAACTTTCAAGCATCTCTCTTGAACGCCACTGTAACAATTTCATCTGGGTATCTCATCAGACAGTTAAAATGAGGACAAGGAAATTATTTGGAATCATTGCTGTCCTTTACATAATATGCACTAAATGCAGATCCACAGAACAAGAGATATTGGTGTTAGAATTTTCATCTTCTTTTCCCTCTTTTCATGTTTTTGTAGGGAAGCATCAAAATAGTGCTAAAAAATGTCCTTTGATGTGGACACATGGTGGTGTTGACAAACTCAGAAACAAAATTAGAGCAAAGTTTTTGTTTGTGCTGTATGGAACTGTTCTAGGAAAAGGAGAACATTAACTGTATCCACCATTCAGTGAAGAACTGACTGGAAGGGAGTACATCTTTCTAGCTGAGGGAAAACTATCTTGTAGATATGGAGGATAGCCTCATTCTATGGCTTACTCTTTACTCTTCTATAGGCACAGCAGTCTTTGTAAACCATGCATAAAGTCCTTGCTTTGGTGACCGTTACCACATAACTTCCTGTAGACACTGAAAAGCAAAATAAATGCAAGCCTTTCAGTATAAAAGATCAATTTTTTTCTCATCTCTTATCACTGCATCCTACCACAAAACATTAAACCCAGTTTAGCAATATTATTCCTGCTAGACAGTTTTTAAATATCCACAAAAGGTTATGAATTTATCAGGTATATTTTCTTCAGCTATAACTGCAACGTCCTGTAATACTGAAAAAAACTGTCAAACTTTGAAAGGGAGGAAAAACATCTCTGCTCCTGGCAAAACAATGTTATTTGGTAATCAAGATTCTGTTAATGCAAGGCTGCAGTTGCCTTCAATTCCCTCAGCAGAAATCTTTGCAGGTGTCTCATGCTCAGTGACACTGTTTTGTACATTACCTGTGTTCCTCATACACCAAATAATCAGATGTCCCTTACCTTATTAAGGAAAGCAAGCAAATTAATGTAACATGATGATATTTCAAATAATTTACACAATAAATTGTGATAAACTGTTTGTTGAAATAAATAAAGTAAAAAACATGTCTAAAAAAAGCAGTCAATTTCTTCAAGGAAGGTGCAGCCTCAGTGTAGAGTTGCAAGTACACAGTGAATATTTGCAGACTGATGGTGGACAAAGAAATGAGGCATAGGCCCTTTTGACTTGCAGACCTGGAACACTGCTAATTTTGTTTACAATAACCAGAAAACACCAAAACATGCTGTGTGTCAATATTTTTTACTTTACTATCCATTTCTGATGATCCAACAGAATTAGAATTTAGCCTGCAACAAGGTCTAAGACAGAACAGAAAATGAATAAGCACCAGCCAATCTAGTGCTACAATTTTTTATAAGAAAACAGTCCAATACACATTCAACCCTCATGAATATTTCTGGTGAAACAGAGATGTCCTAACAGCCACAATGCCTTTGGCCATTCCCTGACAAAGGCCAAGTATACCAAGTCTAACAAACTTCCTCAGCAGGAGGTTCAAAGGCAGTTTATTTAATTTGCTGGGCATGTAGAACAATTCTCTGTATTTTATTTTCATGAAAGAAGGATACTGAATCTGTACAAAAAAAATCAGTGGTGCAAAAGTGGTTTTTTTTCTTTTCTTTTTTTTTTTTTTTTTTTTAAATTAAGTTTGCTTATTTACTGTTATCCTTTAACTACTACTTATGTTGCCAGATTTGGAAATGTAAGGAGAAAGAGAAAGAAAGGAAAGGGTGCCTGCTATGCTTTCTGCTTTCAGGAAAGGTCACCAAGTAAGCACTCAGATGGTAACTGACCTAGGCAGAGAATTCAGCAAATAAAGAAAGTGACAAGCAAAACTAATTTGAGATGAAAGCTGCTGAATATCTTCCTGTGGAAAATCAACAACCAAATACTTCATTTTACAAGGACTTTCCAAGACAAGTCAACAGTCATGTCACTGAGTATATTTAGAAGTATGGTTCTTATGATTATGTTGCATGAGATATCTGAAGTGATTGTCTAAATACATGAAATGCCAAATAAAATCACCCAACCATAATGTTTGACAATACCTATCGGAATCAACATTTTGCAGGACAATTTCAAAACAATTTAAAATATGTCAGTACTGCTATAATAAGATATTGAGGCAAAGCAGAAGCAAAAAAAGAAGCGGAGTGGATTCAGAGATCAAAGAGTTCAACTACACTGAACACAAGGTTCATCTCGTGACTTATTTTACATTAAAAAGGAAAGAGGAGTGTCCATTCTATGGAAGCATGTAACTGATGTTTATTTCAAACCAGTATTCAAAACTACTTAAAATTTTAGCATATATAGAATGAAAAATCAAGAAATAAATAATTGATACTATACATTGTGTTGCTTTGAAAACACAAATTTTTAATGTGAATTAATTTATCTGTATAATTTCAAATAATGTATGGAGTGTGAAGGATGAAATTAAAATATTTCTCTTAAATACCTAACATAAAATTAGTTTCAACTAGCAAAAATCAGAGTGTTTTTAGGTAGTCATCCCTTCTGATGTTTTTGAGATTAAAAAAACCCCAATATATTCAGTAGACATTTAAATTATGACAAAAGTAATATTTCAGCATTTTTCAACAATCTGAGGTCAAAGTACAGTCATGTAATGCATGACCACCTCCACAGAAGCATTTCTGATTATATAATGAGACAGATTCCCTGTAAGTGAAAGAATAAATAAATTAAAAAAAATTAAGTCTGCTTGGGTTTTTATTTGCTCTTTCACCTACACTTGCAAAAGTAAAGCCCTCATTTGGACAGACAAGACAAGGGATTATATATGCATTTGCTCTCTATATTTACAAAAGAACACTGTATTTTTGTGATTACATTTTAAGAGTTGTCAATGGTCAGGTAGATGACAAGTATATTGAAAAAAATTGGTTAACACTTCTGCTTAGCAAGACATGAATTACAGTACAAATCTTTACTTGAACATGACTACTAGCAAGATTTCCTTTTTGATATTATTAATTGGAAGCCCATATTCTTACACAATAATACCCACTGAAATCTTCCAAAAGGATACTAGTTATCCCAGGTATACTCCAAAAAAGATTAACAAGTGTTCCTGAAGTTTTCAATAGCTCCTGTCCAGAAAACATTTGGTAATATAATAAGCCAATTTATTGCTAATCAGTTCCAACTCATACTGACTTTGGATCTAATCTCAGGTCGTAGTTTTCTATATATAAAGAAGAATTCTAGACTTTAAGCATGATCTGCTCCTCAGTAAAGAAACAGAACAAAACAATTATTAGCAAAATGAAGTTCCTCCGGCTTTGAACTACAGTTCTCTCATCACAAGATGAAAATGGCAGATTCTTTCAGCTCAGACAGGCTGAAACTTAAAGCTACAGTATGCAAAATGAAATCACGATGTTACATAGCTCCATAGTGCACATTACCCATGAGTGCAGTATCTTTTGATTCTCCCGGGGCTTGTCACACCCAGCAGATTTTTGGCCCCAAACACCCTAAAATACGGTCAGCTACAAGCTTTAAGATAGGAGACAAAACACAGCACACAGCTTCTAGGGCTCTCAATGCTATTAGGCATTTCTGCCCCTCCTCACCCAGCTCTCTGATGCAGCTTTGCACAGTAACGATGGCACTTTGATTAGCGAGCGTCCGAAGGCAAAACGGGAGCACGGTAGTCAGCAAGCAGCCTTTGCTATTTTCATTTCAGCTACGCAGACATGCTGAAATAATGATCCTGGCAACATGTTAGCAAAACATTAGAAAGACTTTAGTAAGCAAATAATTTAATTACATCCTCCTCTCAGGCTGTTTATATTGCACGACCCCTGACCTTTTATATTGCTGTACCTAAACTCAGCGTGGGATTCACACTTCCCATTCCTGTCACAGAATCTCTCCATCTTGTACCATTTAATATAGTGTGCTCCAGGTGTTCTGTGGTGAATGAATAGTTATATTACTACCTGTCAGACACAATCACACTCTATTCATCATCCACGGCTGGCTGCGTGAAGCCCTGCTTCCAGCAGGCTCCCTCTCTATTTCCTTGTTCAAACGTCTGCAGTGCTTTCGGCCCATCTGTCAAGCCTGTCATTTAGAGGGAAAACAGTATCAGCGCTTTAAATATATGGAGTTCTCTATTGAAACAGTGCTGTGATTGAACTGTCAGCATTCCCAGTATCACAGACAGTAATTCATGACTGGTCAGAGCTCCATTTAGGTTGCTATTACTACACTGACCTTGCCGGGTCATGCTAAGAGTTTTTCCCTTTGCAGTTAGGTCTATAAATAGTGCAATTAACCTTTCAAGAATTACAAAATATTCTCGGTTCCCCTCCTCCACAAATTCACTTGCTGTTTGTGGCATTTATAATAATCACAGGAAAAAAAAAATCAACAGAAAAGGGCATTTCTTTCCTGAAGTGTACACCGAGTGTCAGTAGAAAACAAAAAATATGGTAACACCCCTATTCCCGCAACACTTTCTCAGGCAAAGCTTACATGGCTAGCACCAGGAGCCTTGCCTCAAGTTCCACTTTTCTGGATTCTAGCCTAACATCTCAAAGTACTCTGAAATACATCACATTTGAACTAAGCTCCTCTGCTGATGCTATAGTATAACCTCATGTTTTATGGATTTTTTTTTGTTATAAATTTGACTATGAAACAAAATTCTGAAATGAAATCATTCTGAACATCATTGCAAAATAAAAAAAGTACTTCTTAGGCACATGCATTTCCCAGTCTTTTTGCAAAAGTACCCTTTGATTTAAGAAAAAACATGGAACAGAATAAATCTCTGTGGATCAGAAGTTCATACATATCTCCTTTTGGAACAGTTGACAAAAGTAGTTTTGTATGAATCGCTAATCACGAGATGACTCCATCTGGTAACTAATCTCTGTGTAACTTGTAAGTCACCTATTAACCAGTATCTCTCCAGAGTTCAAAACATTTGAAATAGGTTGGCTTTCACTTGCATCTTTGTAAAAAAAGCAATGACAGCTGCTCGTGTGATCCAACATGTGATGCTCATGTGATCCAACATTGGACAGTGCATTAAAATTCCTCTGAATTTTGAGGATTCTGAATTACTGAACAATACGGTATATGTGCAACCAATGTACGTCTGGGTCTAAGTCTGGGTTTGCATCTTCACCCACAGCCTTTTTCAGCAGTTAGACCATGATCCTGGGGCTGGATACTCTCCACACAGCATCCCAGAATCCTTCCAGCTGGAGGAGGGCCAGCAAAACCAGGCAAGAGAGACTCTGAATGCTCTTGAGGTGTAAACAGGTTAAGAGAGAAATCAAAGAGGTTAGCACAAGTCACCGGGGGAACAGAGCAGTGTGGAGAAGAATGTGCCCCAGCTGCCTCCTTCAATCTAAGACTAAAGCCCTAATTTGAACACAACAGCGATGTCTCAGTAGGCTTGCTGGGTTAAAGCTTAGGGCTCCAGCCTTGATTACATTTTCAGATGTAAACATGGTCTTGTCACTGTTCTTCTCTGGGGAGGTGTCTGGACTTCTGTGATTGCAGCCAAATATACATAAGCAAGCTAGCCAACCCTAGGTAATTACTGAGATTTCCAGTGTTGACACCATGTACATAAACATTCAGAAAATCATTCATAACACTTTTTTTTGGTGATCATTTTTTTTGAAATTTTTTTTTTTAAAATACAGAATCTAAATGTAGTTGTGTTTACCAACATTAATCTAGGCCATTTTTAAAATCCAGATAATACATTTTCCCAATATCAACTAAGCTGGGTGATTCATTGGAATGCCCCCTCCCTAAGTATGTATTATACCTAGCTGCAAAGAATATCATTCAGCAAATAGGCAAGAAACACCAATGGCAAGTAGAAGACCTACACAAAGCAAAATTATTTAGTATATGAATGTGGAAAGGCAGCAGAGAAAAATGCAAAAAGGTCTTTTCAAGGCAATATTATCTTCTTATTACAGACACAGAGTGAAATTAAAACTATGTAGCTTCAGCCAGTCTGAATATTTTGGACTCTGAAAGAAAGATACAGCAGCATAAATCACTCCCTGTGTTGTTCGCAGTTTCCTGAATGTCTCCTTTTTAGTCTTCTCCACCATGAATGCAAATGTCACAGCTTATTACAGATATTGAATAAGTATAATTAAGAAATAATTTCATCTAGTTTCTCCTTTTTTGGAGAGAGTCATAAAACAGAGAGACACAGAACAGTGCCCTTGTTGTTGGTTTTAGCATTTTTAATGAATACTACAGTATCTGTCTGCCCTCAATCTGAAGGCAAAAGCTTTCCTTATGATAGAGGTAGAATAAGTGTAAGTCTCATCTCATTAACTGTCATATTACCAGGCTCTATGCCATACCATTCAAGTTTCACTGAGCATTCAGAATTGCTTAATTACGTACAGTAAAAACAGTCTGCTGAGACTTTCCCTTTCAGATTAATATGGAGGCATAAGGACAGAGGTGATCTTCATGACTCACTCTTGCTTGCCACTGCGTTAACTGAAAATGACAGAGGCCTTTTGTTAGTGACAAAAATGTAATGAGCATTTGAAAAATAAAATGTTTACATCTAAGGATAAGAGACACTTTTGATTTTGCAGACTAACAATTCTTTCTCTCCTCCCCTTCTCTCTGCGTTGGTGTTAAACTGCATAGTACATGCCTTATAAATTATACCACCCTATGTTAATTATAGTGTGCTGACACTGCTTGTCATTACTAAACCTACTACATGCTTTGTGTGCTCAGATTTCAATAGCTATTTGTTCCACAAAATGTGGAAAAGCCGCACAAGTTACTGACAGTGGTCATTGCTCACATTTTTTTCTAAGCCTTCCCATTTTGTTCTATTTTTAAACCAAGCATGCATACAAATCCCAGTTGTGTGGTCTGCATTCCGAAAATGCTGCCATCCGTAGTCAAAATGACTGTCCTTACTGGGAGTGTCTGACACATTCCTGTTGGAAACTCCTTATTCCTTCACTTCCACCCCTCCCCCAACACAATTCCTAAAGATTTTAGATATCAAGCACACACACTTAGACATGCCACTCACATTCATGTACAAGCTCCTCTACACACAGAACTGTACTGCTTATCTCTGCTTTCCAATGAAAAAATCAGAATGAGCATTTTCTTAAAAAATAAAAGCTTTTCCTCTCACTTAATCCCTTTCCAGAGGGATCCCTGCAAGTGGAAGAAAGATGCCAATAAGGTTAATCAGTCAGTATGCTACAGTCTCAGAAAATAAATTAGATGGATTATCATTCTTCATCCAGCAATTTTGTATGCCATGTCTTTCTTCAGAAAGCACAACATCCATTTGTGTAAATGTAGACATTCTTGAACACAAAGGAAGAAATCCTAGCAATCTCACTTAAATAATCTCACCTTATTCACAAAGTAATATATGCAGCTATGTTTCAAGAAAAAATGTGCATTGTAAATGAAAGTATGTGTTCCCTAAACATCCTAGAAAAACCTCCAGTGCTTTTCTGACGTTTTGGAGAATGTAATCTTATTTCAATATATAATGGATTTTCTGTTTTACTTGGTTTAACAAATCCCAAACTTTTCCTCACTTACAATTTTAGACAAACATAACTATCACTATACTTCCCTATGCATTTATTCTGTGTTGTCAGCAAGGGGAGATTTAGAAAGACTTTGTCACCTTGTCAGAGAAGAACCGATACATTGCTGTTAGTTGTAATTACTATTAGATTTAACAGTCTGAATAAAAGAAAAATAGTTCAACAGCTTTGCTTTTTCAGACATATCTGCCTTCCAATATTTTTCCAACATAATCCAGCTCTTCATGGACTTACACACAACTGGAAACACTGAAAAACATTCTGAAATGATGAGAAGAGTTGATGTTGTTCTATCAGCATGACANNNGTTCTATCAGCATGACACTATGCCACAAATTATGACGTCCCCGCATCACAACTTTAGAAGTGTAACCACAACCTACCAACAGATAAAGGTCATCCGAAAACTTCTAACCAACAAGTCCATCATTGTCAAAATAAATTGGGCTTTAGTATACTCTCAGTGTTATTTACAGCCCTCTAGAACTACAACCAGCTATTACACAAGCACTGATACTTTGGTTCATTACCTACGTGCTCATTTGCCTTGTAGCATAGTATATTTTCCCTATTGACTCATTACTACCAAAATAACACAAACTTTAAGGCTCTCATGAGGGAAAAATGCAAGCAGGTGGTAAAGAAAAAAGGAGACAATTTCAGTGAAGTCCAATATGAGCAAGTGACTAATTGAGGCGATTGACAGAAAGGCATAGTAGCTTTCACCTTTAACTTCCTAGCTGAGTTCATTCAATCATTAAGGGGCCAAGAGAATTCCTTCTAAACAAATGTTTAACTCAGTTATAAAATGAAGAGAAAAACAACGAAAGGATTGGCACATGAACTACAAAAAGGAAGACTGCTAACACCTTCCCCTTTTTAAAGGATGAAGGGACATTTTCCAACAAGGACCTGGCTGGACAGATTGGAGTCCGGAAACAAGACCCAATGCAGTATTGGATAGAAAATGCTGGCAGTTTCAGTATTTGCCCCTGGACCCCACAAGAAGCATGCTGGTGCTGCGAAGAGTGTTCTTTTGGTTCCCTTCATGCAGCTACAGTTTGTGAGGTAAAGGGCAGTGACAGGATGGTTTGTGCTTCTATTCTCCACCTTTTAAAATATTTTGTAGCAGGATGTAACAGGGCCTCTGGTCGTATTTGACCTGAATAGCCTAAAAGTTGCAGGTATCCACAAAGTGCTTCTGGAGAACAATTTCCTGAGCAAAACCAGCAATTACAGCCAGAAAGAACACATCCACAAAGGAAAAGAGGCCTCAAGTGCCTGTAGGCTTAAGAAAGCTAGTTGGCAGATTCCCCTGATTCAACAGATCCAAATTACAGGGTTTTAAAATCAAGATCAGAGTAATTTGAGCAAACACACACATGTGAATTGAACTTTTTACATCTCTGATGAAAGTAAAAGTCTTTTTGCTAAAGCACTGGAATGAATAGCCTTTGAGATCTGTGAAGGGAAACAGATCAGTTTTTCTTTGGTACCTTCCTTTAAAAAA
>VYZV01009741.1:2552-13469 GCA_013401275.1 Pandion haliaetus | reverse complement strand
ACTTAATCTGCAAGCCATTTGCAGTTTAACGAAGTCATACACAGAGCATGGTTTCTGCAAGTCCTTATTAAATACAGGTGTTTCACATGTATTGACCACATCATTTACAGAGCTATGGTTTTCATACACTGGAAGTCAGATGTACCATGCTTTGTGATAAGCAGTTTAAACCTACTGGGGGATATCACAAGCAATGGCAGCAGACAACTGTATTTTAAGAAAGAATGCTTGAGGTTGACTCATTAATTGGAATAATTTGGGTGCACATTCTGTACTCTTTCTCACTAAGCAAAAAAAAAACAGTAACAAAAAGACAGCAGAGGATGACAACTGAAAACAACTTATGTCTTGAAAACCTCTCTCACACACACACACACACACACACACACACTTCCTTCATAGAAAAAAAAAGTCAATTCTTTTAGTTGAGGTAGAACTGAATTAATATTTATAACTATTAAATTTCTCTAGAAGGACCCTTTCATAAACACAACCTGGTGCTATTTCATCAGTTTGGTAGGCGTGCATCACTCAGCTGAGAATTGTGTGTTCAGAACCACTTGCATATAGGTGACAAACAAAAATCAGAGCCAAATTCCACCACACCATATCTTCATAAGCTACTAGTGCCATCTTTAGTCAGCTTTCTTCAGCAAATGTGCTAAACTGCATAGAGTTTAAAATGTATTTGGTACGGTTATGACTCACTTTCAGCTGGCAAACAGCCATGACAGTTTAGAAACTCACAAACTCATACCATGTCCGCTACTGCCTTTTTGCTAGATGGTCTTGCTCTGTTTCCATTCTGGGTATGTTAAATATGTCCACGCTTCAGTCACTCTAGCACAAAGCCCAGTGCATCAGCACAAACCCTTCCTCATTAGGAGTTTAAGTATGGTCCTGTTTCCTAACCGCCATGGGTCATGTCTAATAAAAGGGCATTTTTTAAAGATTAAACTACTGATACTAGATTTGCTGGAGTTTGCCAAGTTTTGTATCTCTTGGGAAACAAGCCCTAACACTTCCACCTTCGCAACTCCTCTTCCCTACCCACTGCCATAATGATAGCCCATGGTTAAGCCATTCAAAACATTTCAGGTACTTTGGAATGGGCTGCTTTGGCATTGAAAAGGCTGCATGCTCCAATAACTGGCCAAGAGCACTGTACACAACTTTGTTGCTATTACACTGCCAGTTCCACTTATTGCATTCACCTGCAAAATCTTCATGTTTCAATTTATTTGGATTCCCCCATAGTTTGTATTTGGGAGAATGGTCAATTGTTCTCTAGCATTCTTTCACATGATGGAAGTAGAGTCTTTACAGGTGTTGTCTCCCTCTTGACCTATCAGAGGTTACATCAAGCTGTCACAGTTCTTTAACATCTGTAGCAATTATCACAACAAATGCAGCAGTTTTTGCTAGGATCAAACCAGTCCCAGATTTTATTCAGTTTAGATTATTTCATTACTATGGAGTCACAAAGTTCTTTATTCTTATTCAAAACACGTCTTATCTGGAAATATTGGTAAGATTAACACTAATATACTCATACTTCAATGTTCTTTTATATTCCTATCAAAATAGAAAGTTTTCTGCAATTGTTATGGGGTTTAGGTGTAGAAGATTATATAAAATTTCCAAACATTTCTCTATATTTCTCTACTGGTTTAGCAGGAACTGAATTATATAGCAGTTTAGAGGCAACATGACCCAACACACTTCAGTGAAGTCACTTTTTTTGCCCCTCAGCATTTCAACAGCAATTGTATTCTTTTCTAAGCTTTTTGCATACAAAGGTCCATTCTCAATTATGGTATAAACTGGTTCACTTTTCTCAAATGACCAGACATTTTTAAAACTTTAAAAACATTCTTTCCCCAAAAAAGCCTTTCCACATTCTGAATAGACCTAAGCTGCAGTTACCCGTTCAGTTTCATTACATTTCCAAAGACACACTCTTCTACAGAATCTTCATCTCTATTACTAGCTGTTGCACAGTTTGCTCAAAAAAATTACATTAACATATTACACAGGTACAATAGAGTCAAAATGCTGCTATTTACCCATTGTGTATGACACAAATGGTCACACTGCATCCCCATATCTATGTCTCTATCTGCTTTGGCAGGTGGATTGCTATGCTAGAAAGATCACAAAATAGTTAAGGGGATACTAAACACTGAAAGCTTTTCCACAAAAATGGATGAGCTGTTTTGCTCTAAAAACATTTTCACAGAAACCAAACCTGAAAACAGAGTTAGCCATGATGATTATTGTTTTTTCAAAAGTATTTTAGCACTTGAAAGCAGATCGTTACTAGAAGTACTGAATAATGTTATCTGTAAGCATAGTCGTTTTTATGAGAGGAGACTTAACAAAATAATGACAACTCATTTTGGCAAAGGAAACTTCAGATAAGCAGTAGATTACACTCTGTGGGACACAAAGCTAAGAGGAAAATACTCCACTGATTTAGCAACTACTTCCTGAAAAAGTACATTACAGGTGAAAAGCAAGCTACAGTAGGGGATAAGAAGGATAGAAGAAAAGAATAGTAAGAGATCAAATCAGTTATCTGTGAGGTTTTCAATAATAACTAACACAAAAAAATGATAACCCAAAACTTAAATTTGCCACCTTAGTGAATCAGGTATCAAAATATCATTCATTATCATTCACTATTTTCACTCATAATTTGGATGCCAGAAAAGAGGCAATTCAGAGACTACAGATACAAGTGTGCTGAAATCACACTGGAGAATACAATTTGAAAACTTAATGATTCCAGTAGAATGGTGATGTGTTGAAGAAGAAAAATAAGGTTCAGTTCAATAAAGACAGAAATAAAATTCTGTCTTTACCTTGGCATATAGCAGATATATCACACTGGCCAGGTAGCAACTCTGGCTCTGGGCATAAGCAGAGACCACAAAAAGAAGGTGAGGCACCAGCAATGCATGCTGGGAGGCAGCACGCACACAGAGGAATCCCTCTGTCCTGCGCAAGCCCTAGAAGATCCTGCTGGCCTGCAAGATGTGTTCAACTGAAAAGAGAGCATAGAAGTGACCAGATAGAGAGAGAAAACAATGACATCAAATTGGGCAGGACTGTTGAACTGCTTGAAGGTAGGAAGGCTCTACCAACAGATCTAGACAGACTGGATCAATGGGCCGAGGCCAACTATATGAGGTTCAACAAGGCCAAGTGCTGGGTCCTGCACTTGGGTCACAACAACCCCATGCAACGCTACAGGCTTGGGGAGGAGTGGCTGCAAAGCTGCCCAGCAGAAAAAGACCTGGGGGTGCTGGTTGACAGCCAACTAAATAGGAGCCAGCAGTGTGCCCAGGTGGCCAAGAAGGCCAACAGCATCCTGGCCTGTATCAGAAACAGCGTGGCCAGCAGGAGCAGGGAAGTGATCATCCCCCTGTACTTGGCACTGGTGAGGCCGCACCTTGAGTCCTGTGTTCAGTTTTGGGCCCCTCACTACAGGAAAGACATTGAGGTGCTGGAGCGTGTCCAGAGAAGGGCAATGAAGCTGGTGAGGGGCCTGGAGCACAAGTCTTCTGAGAAGTGGCTAAGGGAACTGGGGTTGTTTAGCCTGGAGAAAAAGAGGCTGAGGGGAGACCTTATCGCTCTCTACAGCCACCTGAAAGGAGGTTGTAGTGAGGTGGGGGCCAGTCTCTTTTCCCAGGTAACAAGCAATAGTATGGGAGGAAATGGCCTCAGGTTGTGCCAAGGGAGGTTTAGATTGGATACTAGGAAAAACTTCACTGAAAGGTTGTCAGGCATTGGAACAGGCTGCCCAGGGAAGTGGTGGAGTCACGATCCCTGGAGGTATTTAAAAGATGTATAGATGTGGTGTGTAGGAAATGGTTTAGTGGTGGACTTGGCAGTGTTAGGTTTATGGTTTCACTTGATGATCTTAAGGGTCTTTTCCAACCTAAATGATTCTATGATTCTAAAACATGATCAAGAAGCAAAAACAATGGGGATGAGTGTTGTGGTAAAAGGAAAGAACAGAAGAGATCTGATGCAACTCTCTTCCGTAAAATGCAACTGCAAAGAAGGGAAAGAACTGTTCTCTGTATTTGTCCAGTTTGAGACAAAGTATAGGGTTAAATGGTAGTAGGGGAGATTAGATTAAGTATGAAGAAAACTTCACCAATGGAAAGGACAGAGGAGGACTGGAATAGATGGAGAAGGTTGCTAAATTTCTGCTGTTGGAAATATGTAAGAATTGGTGAAGGAAAGACCCTTAAGTGTGATAGACATTTTGTTCAGCTTCAGGACTGTTCATACAGAGTCTCTGTAATCACCATCAAGCTCTATTTTTCTATAATTTCTCTCTGCTTTACAACAGCTAGCCTCAGTTAGGCCATTGATCTGAACGTTGGAACCAATGTTTTGGCATCTTAAATATTGTTGCATGAAAAGGTTATATAGCAATTCTCAGTCAGGCTTAATGCCTGCTACTTTTACAAATCAGGTAAAGCATATTAGGTTTTTATTATCATCATCTTACAAAATACTAGTGATATCACTTATTGTCATATAGCACTTAAATAACCACATACAAGCTAGTGAGAAGAAGCTTAGTAATGTCTATGACATATTCCTTTAGCAGCAGCTAATTTTCTCTGCTTAAAAAGTCAATATAGAAAAGTTCTCACCTAAATTTTAAGATCTTTAAAAGGGCCCATTAAAAATACTCACAAGAAAAAATCAGATAAAAAAGCACACCTTGAAATCAGTGGACTACGACCAACACAATCCAATTTCACCCTGATCATTGCTTCATTTCTTACCCTACAGCACTGGTTGGCAAGGAGCTGGTTTGTTAACGTTGTAATATATTTCTAGACTCAAAGTGAAATTTGTCAGGTTTCTCTTGCTTCCACTTAAAAAAGTGTTAAGTGTAAATTAAGAGACAATAAAATACCTAGGGAAGACAATTAAGATCATCCAGTGTCAGAAATAGAATTAAGTCCCTTTTTGATGGTCAGCATTCACATGTTTTACAGTGTACCTCAGCACATGATTACACGATTACGGAACCACAAAATGCACTGTTAGGCACATGCTGTCATGGGACAATGTGTTTTCCACATCACCACTCAGAAATGCCTTATCATATAAGTTGCTTGAACATGTTTACTCACAATTCCTGATTAAACAGCCATTTTCCCATTGAAGAGACTGATTTAAGATACACTGTGAATACAAAACACAAGCTGAAGTGCTTGCACTGTCAGGAGGTATGGTATATTTACAGATTAAGAGCATTAGTAAAGGTAAGAAAAGCAATCTCTCCTCGCCTATCAAGAAGTCTTATTAAAATAAATGTGATTATTCATGTAACAAAAATGCTGTTAGTGTATTAGGCTGAAAAATCCAAGTCATTGAGTTCACTGGGAGAAAGCAAGAATCCTCCTCCTTCTGTCCACAGCTGTTCATCATATTCAGCCATCTCTGGTTATTAATACTAGTATTAAATATATTCCTGTCCAATTGGGTTCACTCATGATTCCAGTTTTTGAATCTATTCTTTTCCCCTACGTTAAACAAATCTAATGACTTCTAGCCATAGCAAATGTGGAGCTGATGAGTAAATGGATGATAAAAATTCCTATTATTCCTTTGTGCTCATCTCTTGCACTTAAGATTCTTGTCATGCCCTGGGCATTCTAGCTGTCTGATACTGTTCCTTTATTTCCAATTGCAGCGCTTTCTCTGCTGAACATTTCTCTGTCCAGAACATTTGGTGCACTGCCTAGTACCAAGCAAAATCTGCTTGCAATGTAAGAACATGTGGAGAAAGTATGTGTTTTTGTCACACCCTATTAAACGGTATTCAAAACACAATGCCCCAGAAACTAAATTGATTGTAGGTTTTATAACCCTTTTCAGGCTAATGGAAACAATTTAGTACCACGAATGAAAACATAGCTAGTGCAGCTGTGGGAATCTTAAATTGCTCAGCTCAGCAGTTCTGTTCCGGCTTAAGTAGGATAAAGTAGTTAAAGTTCAGTTAGATTCCATTCTTCTGGATCTTTGACAGATCGTTTCGGATTAATGTCTTCAAAGTTTTCAACATTCCTTGTAAAAGACTTTCTGAGGAATTCCTGGTTTGTGCTTTTAACTTGGGGGGCAGTGGGAGTGAGCTGTAAGAACTGGGAAGAGAGGGGAAGTGGGGGCAGGAATGACATGAGGAAGTTTTCAATCATTTTGTAAAGTGTCTTGAACCATCTTTCTCTTCACTTTGGTTTTATTGTTAATATGCCAAGTGGAAAAAAAAACCCAAAACAATAAAAAGTCTAATAGTTTTCTTGTAACTTTAATGATTTAGCTAAGACCACAAAAGCTAGAGATGCAGAGCCAAGATTGAAAGTCAGCCCTTAAGTCCACCCTAGGAATCTGTTGCAGCTCCTTAATGACCTGTCCTAAAGGACAGAAATTTTCTCCTGTGCTCATTCACCTTTCTGTATTTAAAACTGAATGACATGATTAAGCATTTAGCAGGAGACCTGGTTACCCAGGACATGGAGAAGGTGGAGGTACTCAACAACTCTTTTGGCTCAGTCTTCACCAGCAAGTGCTCCAGCCACACCACCCAAGTTGCAGAAGGCAAAGGCGGGACTGGGGGAAGGATAGGTTCGAGACCATCTAAGAAACCTGAAAGTGCACAAGTCCATGTGACCTGATGAACTGCATCTTTGGGTCCTGAGGGAACTGGTGAATGAAGTGGCTAAGCCACTATCCATCATATTTGAGAAGTCATGGCAGTCCAGGAAAGTTCCCATTGAGTGGAAAAGGGGAAATACAACCCCCATTTTTAAAAAGGGAAAAAAGGAAGATCCAGGGAACTACAGGCCAGTCAGTCTCACCTCTGTGCCTGGGAAGATCATGGAGCTGATCCTCCTGAAACTATGCTAAAGCATATGGAAAATAAGGAGGTGATTGGTGACAGCCAACATGGCTTCACTAAGGGCAAATCACGCCTGACAAATCTGGTGGCCTTTTACAGTGGGGTTACAGCATTGGTGGATAAGGGAAGAGCAACTGATGTCATCTACCTGGACCTGTGCAAACCATTTGACACTGTCCCACATGACAGCCCTGTCTCTAAATTGGAAAGACATGGATTTGATGGATGGACCACTCTGGATAAGGAATTGGCTGGATGGTTGCATTCAAAGAGTTGTGGTCAATGGCTTGATGTCCAAGTGGAGACCAGCAATGAGTGGCATTCCTCAGGGGTTGGTATTGGAACTGGTTCTGTTTAACATCTTTGTTGACAGCATGGACAGTGGGATTGAGTGCACCCTCAGCAAGTTTGCCGACACCAAGCTGTGTGGTGTCATCAACAGGCAGGAGGGAAGGGATGCCATCCAGAAGGACCTTGACAGGCTTGAGAGGTGGGCCCATAAAAAACTCGTGAAGTTCAACAAGGCCAAGTGCAAGGTCCTGCACATGGGTTGGGGCAATCCCAAGCACAAATACAGCCTGGACAGAGAATGGATTGAGAGCAACCCTGAGGAGAAGGACTTGGGGATATTGGTTGACAAGAAGCTCAACATGAGCTGGAAATGTACAGTTACAGCCCAGAGAGCCAACCATATCCTGGGCTGCATCAAAAGCAGCATCAACAGCAGGTTGAGGGAGGTGATTCTCCCCCTCTACTCTGCTCTCATGAGTCCCCTTCTGGAGTACTACATTCAGCTCTGCAGCCCCCAACATAAGAAGGACATGGACCTGTTGGAGCGAGTCCAGAGGAGGGCCATGGAGATGATCAGAGGGCTTCAGAACTTCTCTTCTGAAAGCAGACTGAGAGAGTTGGGGTTGTTCAGCCTGGAGAAGAAAAGGCTCCGGGGAGACATTATAGCAGCCTTCTAGCCTAAAGGGGACCTACAAAAAAGCCCTAGAGGGACTTTTTACAAGGAGATGTAGTGATAGGACAAGGGGTAATGGCTTTATACTGAAAGAGGGTAGATTTAGATTGGGTGTAAGGAAGAAGTTCTTCACTGTGAGACTGGTGGGACACTGGAACGGGTTTCCCAGAGAGGCTGTGGATGCCCCATCACTGGAAGTGTTCAGGGCTGTGTTGGATGGGGCTTTGAGGAACCTGGTGCAGTGGAAGGTGTCCCTGCCATGGCAGGGCAGTTGGAACTAGATGATCTTTAAGGTCCCTTCCAACCCAAACCACTCTATGATTCCATGATTCTATGATTAAGAGCTTGACAGGCATGAAGGAAACTTGGCTGCTGGAGAACTCTGCACTACACATTACAAAACAAATCCTCTACCTAGGCACTGATGAGAAGGAATCATTCACATGGGTATTACCTGCACTGTACTACCAGAAAAACATCTGTGAATATCATTTGACAAATTGATCACTAAATGAGCCATTAGCTTGCATGGTTTTTAGACTGCCTTAGGAAAGGAGGGTGCTACGTAAAACAAAGGCTTACAGATGCAAAACACTGACTGGCAAAAAAAATGTTCCAGAAGAAAAGTAGTAATAAAGCAAGCCTAGCATGAAAATGTACCCTTTCTAAAAAGTAAGCCGTTTATGAGAAGCAGTAGTAAAACTGCTTAATTCTTCTGTGCCTCTAGGGAGAAATCTAAGCCTTTTGAGAAGTTATGGAGAGAAAAATGAAGCCAATGGTGTGTTTGTCAGTGAGAGAATGCTGTGGAAACAAAGTTAGTAATTTTACTACTCCTGCTTGCCAAGAGCTGACAGGTGTGTAGTTTCTTATTGTTCTGAAAGGCAGCCAGAAACCACAGTTTAATATGCATCTATGTCTTCATAGTAGGGGAGAAAACAGCTGTCTCTCTGGCACATGATACAAGATGATAGAAATATTGAGACATACTCTTCTCTACAGTATATTAGCATCATTTGCATGGCTTCATTTCATCTTCCAACAAAACACATAGCTGGAAGGTAAAAAAAATGCTGCAGCCCAGATCAGATCAGACATGGCATGACAACCTCTGCTCCCAAAAACAGATATTAGTTCACAGAGCCTAATCACCTCAACAAGACTTTTTCATATGAACAAGGGTTGAAAGATTAGAGCCATAATTTCAGTTCAGCAGATCCAAAGACTTTCTACAAACAAGTCCATTAAACTTGTAAGTAAACAAAAACAGGGAAATACCAGGTTATTTCAGATAAAAAATGCAGTAATCATTTCCAGCCATTCTTAAAGAATGACTCCCATAAATCCTTCAGTTTTCAAACTGCTGGGAGATGTCTGTGATTAATAAAGCCTTTGAATGCAAAGGTTTCCTCACACAAGAATGATGTGTGTTTTCCTGTAATATATGGCAAAGCAATCTTTTAATCCTAATTCCCTCAGGAAAGTAAAAACTACATACCTACTATACACACACACAGAGACACAATGTAACAGAGGCAATAATTTGCAAGAAATGTTAGGCTCTGTGCATTCAATTTCCTTTCTGTGCAGAAGTATACTACAGTGTTAAAAGCTCATGATAACTGGCTGGCAGATTGTCAACTGGATACGCATAAAATGTCTGCACTGTGTCCAGGCTTGTATGATTTGACAATTTGACAGATGTAATTTAAGCAATAAGACTTGCAAGTTTTCTATTTGCCAGAGTATGAGAAGAGGGATTAGTACACTTACTAAAATAATAAAATTTTGGAAATTCTGAAACTCTCACAAAAATACTAATATTCACAATAATACTAGGCTTGACAAGCAAGCTTCAAAAAGCTCAACAAAAATTGTCATTATAACAGAAAGGTCCTCTAGGCTTATGTTGTATACAGTTACTTACACTTACTATGTCAACCTGTTAAAAGTATAAAAAAAGTAAGACTCAATTACCAGAAAAATTAGGCAACTCAGAGATAAGCACAAAATAATTCTTAGACTAGTAGACAGAGGTGTAATTTTCTCCACTTCACTGTCAGCAGCTTCTGATGTGCAAGGAAGTGATTTTGTGATAAGAAACTGTATTTTTACACTAAATTTTAACACAAGCGGGAAACACAACCTTCATAATTTGTTGGATAAGGAAGAACATAGCTGAATTAAGACTTAAAGGAAGTCACATGATGAAAATTCATCTATTCAGTCCTCTCCAATAATGATTCACCACATTTCTGATGGTCCTAGGTAAACCCCAGCCTGCAAGTGCTTGCTCAAGTTAAACAGATACCAGATACCAGCATGTAAGGTCATCTTTTCCTCACTGCACCTAGAGACCATGCAAGCTACAATAAGAGCATCTCAACAAACAGACCAAGGACAGACTCAGAATTGTTTTCTCCTGTTCAAGTTTCTTCTCACAAAGAGCCACTCTGATCCATTCTAAATTCCCTGGGCTTGGGAGTAAGATCAGACCATTATATTAAATAACAGATTGAAGAATAATTACATTTCCAAACATGTATATTAAAAAAATCAAAAAGAAAAAGGAAATATTTATATCAAGCACCTCAAACAATTTTTGTAAAACTTGTACTTTCCAGTTATTTCCCCAAATTAAATTAGGTCATGAAGGAAAAGAGAAAATGGGAGAAACTGCTTCTTCCACAGCTTTCATTCTTGTGCTGCTCAGCACCTGTCAGCACAACAGTTCCAGCAGAGCTGACATAAATATGTGCCTGGCATGGTTAAAGTCAGCTGTGCCCTGGTGTGGTTTTGCAATGTGGACAAGACATGACCTAAAGCTGTAACATGATGTCTGACATCTTTCTATAATTGTACTTTCTAGTCTGGAAAACAAACACAAGAAACGAAAGAACATGCATGCTCCTGACTTGGCCAAACAAGTCAGCTGAAGCTATAGTGTCTGGTCCTGAATGCATCACAAGCAACAGAGTTACCAGTCCCTGCAGGATCACCAGATACCTGCCACTGCTACTTCATTTTT
>VYZV01009740.1:1013-38922 GCA_013401275.1 Pandion haliaetus | reverse complement strand
TCCATTTCTGTAATGGGTCTGTGATAAATTCTGACATTTGTGGGTCTGCTAATGCAGAAACCATTTGACGCTCTTATTCTGTATTGAGAACGTTTCATGTAGGTAGGTCTTGCCTCCCAAGGCTCTGTTTGGTGGTGTCAAACTCCTGTGCACTTATTAGCTGAAGCACAGAAAGTTTACTGGAGAAAAGGCATCTGGGGAAAAATTGGACTCCTTCTTTGAGTCTGGTGAACTTTCAGAACTCCATGTTGCACAAGGCTGTGTCGTTAATCAGTTTTTAAAAAAAATCAGAAATTTTATTTACTAATTTTCCTAAGTGGTAAGACTTTAATGCTGACAGTGCACTACTAGGACCAGTTTAAGGAAAATGAGTAAGGCCACCCTCGGTTCCCACACTCCAGAGAAAAAGTCTAAGAATGCAAGAGTGTTCTTGGTAACTAATCTGTAAAATTCAGCAAAATGAGATGACCTTTAGTAATATGGTGATAGCACATGCATGCATCATGGTGCAAAGATTTGATCTCAAAGGATAAAGTTAAAAAAGCTCTGGTCCAAAGTTTTCCCACAATTAGCCTGGTATAAATTGATCATAATTGAGGTCAGACTAAAGCACATATTATGAATCAGTTTTGGAGTATTTTTTCTCAAGTTGGCAGAAATGAAGATGGCTGGCTCACAGAAGAGCTGGGATTTAAGCCTAAATGTACTTCCTTGCTCTAATCTGCATGCCAGTCCCTTTCCTAACATGGATAATTGACTAACTCCACATAATCTCTCTCTCATATGCCAATGTGAATACGTTATAGTCAAATACTGACATATACACATAAAAGAAGAAAAACATTATCTCTGAGTTTCAGAAAGGACACCAATTTTTACTTCAGATAGAAATGACAGTCCACTAAAACACACCACAACCCAAGTGCAAAGCATCCCACAGCAGATTGACTGTACAGGTGAGATGTGAGAAACTGTTAAAGACTAAATTTTTTTTTGTGTGAGTGGAGGATCACTTCAGGATTACTTTTCCTGTGATGCAAATTACTGCTTTTTTGTGTTGGATTGATTTCCAGACATCTAATGTTTTATCATATATGAAAGTGGACTCTGATCAAACACCTTAAATCTCTGGGCTGTTTGGATGAAAACTGCAAGCAGGGTTATCCTATTTGAAGTGACAGAGGAGATTTGATTTCATTCTCAGTTAACCAGTGTACTTTCCTTGACTGGAAATAAAACACTACACTAAATATGAGGGGAGCTATTTTTCAAAACCTTTCCCTCAAACTTGTATTCATTGGTTTATCTCAGCTGAAATCATATTAGGTACACTAATATTGCACAGTTAGCTGTAAAATATGTTTTAATTTTCCCAAATGAAAGAAAAATTGATGAGGATTGCTTTTGATAAATGCAGCATATTTACATATTGTAAAATAAAATATGTTTCTTTGTATGGAATCATATAACAGCATATATTAAAAAGTGTATTTCTTGAGAACAGAGGAAAAAACCCTGAACAGCTGCATATATTAATAAAGAGATAGAGTTGTTCCTATTATCTTTCAGTATCTGAGGGAGCTACCTTCATGAAGGTCATTCTCCTGTAAGGATTTAAAAAAAACCAAAAAACTTTTTACCTCTTGCATACATGAACAAAAGGATTTAAATATGTAATGCAGCTTTAAGGTAGGGAATCATATACGAAGTGGGCTTGTAACTGAACTGAGTACTGTAGGACAGTGCAATAACCATTACAGGTAACATTTCAAAAGTGTTTTCATTCTAACCTTCAGATTTCAATCCTAACTTTCTGAAGCCTTGAACTTTGAGGTGATGTTTTTAGATGCAATCTCCCTACATCCTTGCGGTTTAATTTCTGTTTAGCACTTTGTTTTAATTTTGCTATTGTATATTTTTAATTTTACTAGTTTTTAGTTGGGAGAGTTACAGGGGAAAATCACTGTCTTTAGAGATAGAAAATAATCATGTAGCATTCTTCTTCTAAGCATGGAAAACTGCTAGTGACAGAAATTGAAATGCATGTTATTGCAAAGAGAAGCACCTTGGAGTGGTCTGATGAGAACTGATGTTGATTTGACAGAGTTCTCAGCTATTCAGAGCTGCTTTCCCTATCTGAACAGTGTATTTTTTTACAAGAGCATTCAGCTTTGTTCATACTTTCTTTGCAATGGAAATTTAATTGCTGCTATTTCAGTTGGGATAACACTGGGTTAGCACTGAGCATTTTGGAAAGAACTTCACTGTGAGAGTAGGTTATAGAGATGCTTGCTACATAGGTGTCTGGACTTATCAGCAGGCAGTGCCTTTTGCCTGTAAATGATGTGCCTTTCCTATGTGTCCATGCCAGGATTTGTTGATTCAGTGAAACAAATATTCAGAGAAGTGGATTTCTGCTCCAAGAACCAGGTGAACCCTTTCAGGGCTGACTTATCATAGGTAAGATTGCTTGACAGAGCGAGCAAACTGCATGTGTTTCAATTTGGTATCTATTCCCAAAGAAAGCTATAGAGTAAAAAGAAACTGGCCAAGGGCATTGCAATAGAAGTTGTAATTAAGACCAACCATTCCATATAATTAGACTGAGCAACTGTGTAGGAAAATCTACCATAGGGAGAAGATAGAACTTAACTATAGGGCCAAAATAATAAGCATTTTAGCGAAAGGTCTGAGGAAGAGTCTGGTGCTGTTTTATATTACTCTGGTTTAATAATGGCATACACTAACTAAATAGCTGGTAAGCCTCCTAATGGTTCTCCCTTTCATGCTGCTGAAACCATCAAACCCTGCTAGAATCCGAGTGCATCTTCAGTTAAACCTTACAAAACTAGTAAGCACACTTTGAGGATTTCTTGTCCACTCCCAGATAGTTTGCTCTCTGGACACTGAAAGGAATAGCAACTAAAAATCATGTTCCTTTTATTTGCTTGTGTACAAGAAGTTTTAAATAAAAGCTGTCAGAACTGAGAACTGTTGTATGAAAATTTGGCAAGCGTTTTGCTTGGAATATTTACTATATCCTGTTTCTGAAGAAAATCAGGTCTTTGTGCATTTCTGGTGTGAACTTCAACAGATTATCAACAGATGGACATCAGCTCAAAGCAACAATGTAGTGTCAATTGTTTTTGAAAACAAAAAATTAGGCTTTTATTTCTATATACCTTTCTTTATAACGTAGCATCATGCGCCATTAAACATTGTTTTGCAGTTTTAAGTACAAGCTACAATGGTATATCAAATATGGTTTTTGTTTCTCTGTTCCATTTTCACTATAGCTGACCAGATGCTTCAAGTAATTATATGTCTGACACAGACAAGTAACAAACACTGATAAACGGGTGATCCTGTCTCTCTTTGACTCTAAAGGATGGTCAGGGTGTTAGCTGATAGATNAAAAAAAAAAAATCCTATCCCATGTAATTTATAAACCAGGACATTTGGTATTAATCTGCCTTCTGCAAAATGAACCAATCCCAACTTTTGGGAAGATGTCCACATTAAACAGAGAGCTACTCTATGGAAGCCACAATACACTGTTACAGCAAACTTGAGTTCAAGTCCAAATGTTAAAATGTTCTTTATCCTGCTAAAAGGGGGACTTTTTAATAAATTCTGGAACATTTTCCTGCAATAATCTCCACATGTACTTTTTATAAATGTAAACATTAGCTGTTGCTATGCCCTGATTTTATTTTAACCTGAACTGTATTTACTATACCTAAGGATAATTCACATGGAGCAAAGAGCCCTAATATTTGTATTTTAGAATAAATATTATTAATATCTCTCTCAGGGGAAGAAAATGTTTAGATAACCTGCCTTTCACACAGAAAAGCTGGCTGCTGAAACTTCAAGCCAGCAGTTGTTCCCTGTCTTTCTAAGTGAGAGACAGTACTACATATGAAAATTCAGTGCCTCCTGGCCATACTTAAGAAGCCCTATTTCTTTGTGAAAGAGGGAGAACGTATGGAAGCTGTAAATAAATTATGATTGCCGAAGATCAGAGGAATTTTTACACAAGACCAAAGCAATTTAAGCTCATTCTTTGATACAAACCTTTAATAATTCAACACAGTAGTAATTTTGGTATTGCTAGAACTCCTAACAATTGAACTGATCTCCAGGTTGTTAGCGGATGATTAAGAATTAAGTTATTAGTAGCTGACCTCTGCAGAAGTCAGACGATTCAATGTTTAATGTAGGCAATAGGTATGACTTTCTTTCTAAGAGCCCCTGGAAACCTCCATGAAACCACCACAATACTCATTTGATGATGACACACCGTTCAGTTCTTTAATGAGTATTTCTTGCTCAGATGTCAATGGCAATCACTCTGAGCTACTCTTGTTCAAGTAATTCGGAAGCATGATTTAAAATACGATGCCTTAATGAAATAGCATGCTGGATATCAGAGAGAAGAATCAGCAAACCTTCTGCCTCTTATCCTTTCCAACAGGAATATCTAGAATAAATACATACTCACCAAGGAAGGCTCATTCCCTTTAAAAACATAAAAATTCAATCCTGTGTTAGTGGGGACTCAGATTTCTAGTGCAAACAAATACAGGTTATGAAACACAGACGGTGATTTATCCTTTGTAGGAAGACTATTTTACTTTTACACTGACCTGCCATGTCTCAGGCATTGTGAGCTGGACCTCTTGGAGAGGATCCTTCTCCTGCTGTCATGTCTACACTTCACACATTTGAAGGGCAGCATCCCAGCCCCCAGCCCCCAGTAGTGCCTGTGCCAGCATACAGAGCATAGCTGACCCATTGCCCATGAAGTAGGAGGGAGCACATGGAATTTCAGAAAACCAGGAGTGTGTGCTTCCTAATTGGGTGCAGAGACCAGGGAGCATCCTTCATCCTACGCTCTCTCTCCCTCTTCCAGTGATTTAAATCCATGGCCCTTCCTCTGTGATGGGGCTCACCTTACCCATCAGATAAAGTAAACCTCAACACCCTTCTTAGGCAATCAGCCTAACATATGTGTCCTTGTCTTCAGACCTGAGAAGGGGTGCCTCACATATCAGAAGACATGAACTCTTGATAGGTCCATATATGTGAGATGGGTAAAAAATTTTAAATGATCAAGCTTTCACATAGGAACATAACAACAGTATTAAATTCAGAGTGTTATTAAGGCAAAATAATGAACCAGGAAAGTCAGCAAAACTATCATCAGTTCCTGTTAACAATCCAATCTTGCTTATTGTAGATAATGTTCTTTTACTGGGCTTTTTCCTCCACTGATGTAAAAAATGTAACTCCATTGAAGTCAGTGGGAGTGCTTGATTCCAACCAGCTGAAGATCTGGCCCCACAGAAGAGCATGCTTCCCTTCCAAAATACTTTCCTTTTTTTCATTTATTCACCTAATGCTAATAATAGTCTGCAATTTTTGAATAAGTAGTGTGTAGGCAAATGCACTTTTAATAACAAGTAAAAGATTCAAATTCAAACTGCTTGGTTTAAAAAAAAGAAACGAAAGAGAGAAAGATAGAAAGCCAGCATAAACAGTAGTGAGCTGGCAAACCAGTGAACTTCCAGATGCGCATTAGTTTATTTTCAGGCAGGGTCAGTTAGCATATTTCTGTTCTGGCATGTGCATTCATCTTCTGAACAGGGTGGAAATTCAACATAATGAGCACCTGATCATCCATTACTAATGAGCCAGATATGCCCTGTTATTTAATTTGTTCTTCCATAATTTCATACACTATATATTGCTTAATACTATACAAGTCAGTCTAATGGAGAAAGCTTGTCTTCATCCTTTTCACTATCCCTGCTAGTAAATGGATTTAGAAAAAGGAATGCAGTCTATTATTCAAAGATGGTTTCTAAGACGGTTCACAACAGGTTAATGAATGATATCTAATACTCGTATTAGACCGATCATATTAATAACAGAGAAGAGCACATGAAGGTCATAGTGCTAATTGCATAGGAGGTCCAGCCAGAAGGCATCTTTATCTTAGAATTCAAGATGCACCAAGTTTGACTAATCACCCACAGTGTGTTTGCAATTAAAATAACACTGTATTAACCCTGCCAATGTGAGGTATCAATATTTTATGTGTGGCTTGACAGTTCTAAGCTGAACATTTGTGGTGCTTGCTATCATGCTCACATAGAAAGCACACAGCTCTTGCTCTGCTTAAGACTGCAACCAAGGAAGTCACACAGGTGAAAAGTCAAAGGAGATGTTTTTTCCAGAAATTTAATTTTCTTCTATTATTTTTCAGAATGGTGCTAATATAATCAAAAAGAGGTACTTTGTAACATAAATTGCTTTATAGACCATGACACAAAATGTGAGGTGTTTCAGAAAATGCTGAAAAAAATCCTACTGAAATCAGTGGAAAGACTCCTCTAATTCCTTTAGCTCCACCCTGAATTGAAGGAAATGAAGAGTAATGTTTTCATTTTAGTATGACCGTGACTGAGTGTCGAACAAAGAATTTCAAAATAGACACAAGGCATGTTGCATTAACAATAGCTCCATGTATGAGGCAGATCTTCACCTGTTTTAAATTGGCATGGGAGTCAGAGCATGTGTGTTCTTTTAATCATGTGAACCTCTGGTTTACACATGTAAAACCTATGAAGCAGTTCAACTTGCAGACTGCTCTCCATTTCCCAAATCTTGTTGTCAAAGAGGAAAATGCTGGCCCTTCCTCCTTAGCCCGCATCCCCTAGTTCTCCCTGACACTCTGCCCAGCTCTTCTGTAGATCTGGTTTTCATTTGCACCACTGCTGTTATACTTGTGATAGCTCATCTGCAGCAAACACAGCCGCCACTGTCTGAAAACCCATTCAACCTTCATCATTTACAACTTAAAAAAATAAAGAACCCCCGTTCCCCTCCCCCAAACTTTGATGAATGTTGAGAGTACTCCAGATTCCCAGATCATACACCCAGAATCATTGCATAACTTTCTAGATTTTCTTTAAAAGAAGCATTTATCTGAGAGCCAGGTGCTTTTTTGAATTCCACTAAGCATGTTACAAAACAAAGTAAAAACTGCAAGACTCTTGAAAATGTCTGTTCACAATGAACCAGCACTGGCTTCTTTGTTAGATCTCAGGTGTTTTATGATACGTTTTTGTGCCAATGGATTTTTTTTTTTTTTTTTTATATTATTCTTGTTGGTAGTCTGAACACTTTCAAATGTTTGTCAATTGATGGTCTCTACATAATGGGTACAATCCATATCTGGGTCAGACCTTCCACTTCAGGTACAATAGCTTAGCTCCCTGGAGCTGTGATTTTTTTTCATGTAACAGATTTGTAAAGAACTGAAATGGTGCCAAGTAGACTTAAATGCTTTCCCTCAACTTTTGCAAACAGTTGTGCTTCTGCTTGGTTCTTCTGCAGACAAAATTATATAAAGTTATTTCAAGTTTTAAAGAACGTATTGAAAAGGGCCTGTGAGACATTAAACCAGTTATAGATTTTTCTTGTTAGGCCCTATATTCTTGTATCTTATATCTACCTTCAGAAATGCCTTATTGAAGATTCCTGCAGTGATAAATGTGATCAAGGTTTTTAAACCACAGACAACACAGCGTAATGTAAACTTTTCAGTGAAACAAACAAAACCAACAAACAAAACTCATATAGAACAGTAGCTACTAGGTCTTGCTGGACCTAAAGGAATAAAGGAAGGTCCCAATTAAAATCTGACAGAAACTAATTGTTTCATTTTGCATTGACATTTTGAAAACCACTTGTTTTTTTAGTGCCCCAAATCCAAACCCTTTCAAAATGAAAACTGGACTATGAATCCTCAGTTTTCAAAGGACTGTGGTAATGTTTGTTTGTTTGTTTGTTTAATTCAAACATCTGGAATTGACCAGAGGATCTTGTTCCTTTGACTTCAGGGAAACTTTCAGCAAAGGTACCAATTAAATCTTCATGCCTCCACAGTAGATTTCGGACCCAGTGGAAAGTCAGACACTGCTCAACAAGTGGAAAAAATATGTGGTCACATTGGGTACCCAGATCCTAAGTCAAAGTTCTGGGAGGACAGTGAGCATCTATGACCACATCATCCAGCTTTAGAAACCCAAGTCAGATCATGACCTCATCAGTGGGACCGGATTCTCTATCAGGCTGATCTTTGGGTGCTTCAGCAAACTAAAAGCTCTTTAAATTACTACAGTGTCAAAGTGTCAAAGGGTTTTAAAATGTTTTCATGTAAGAAGTTGTAAATTGCACATATATGTAAATTTATATGTATCTTATGTACCCAAACAGGCCAGACAAGGTCAAAACTCTCCTGTCCATCTGAGGATAAGCACTTCCACATAGTCTCAGATACCCTTTTGTATTAAGAAGGAGAGGAGGGGCAGCAAGCTAGGACTACCTTTGACCTCAAACCTTCCCTTGTCTCTCAGTGCTAAACAGCCAAAGTATGATCATCAGAGGTGGATCTGCACCCTGAGAGAAGCATGCATCCTAATGTTCCTCCCCAAAAGAGTTGTGGCCATGCTGTGCTTGAAAGCCACAATGACAACAAAGGCCTAGATTGGTTCCCTTTTTTTGATAAGCATTTTGCTGAACTACAAAAGACAGATGTAAATCCAAAGTTTCTTACTGTACTGCAAAGAGTCATTGGACAGTTTACAGGACGTGCAACTGGGATCAATTTTATTTCTATTTGTAGGCATATATTGGTTTTACTGCCAATCAAATTAATTTCCTAATACAGATTGGCAATATAGATTGCCCATTTGTGCTTTAATGTCTTTTCTTCTAAAATTATGTTTGCTACTCATGATAGGAAAGAGACTGAATCACAAAATGAAATGTTTAAGCCTACAAAATTCAATGTGAAGATTCAAGGACTACTAAAGTAATATGCGAGATCTAAAGCCAGTCAGTGAAGGAGAACTGAGGGAAAATTTGTTCTCTTTCTGCATATGTGCATGTGTATCTGTGCTTTTGGCAGCACCTTCAACCTGTTGCTGATGGTGAAAGTCCCTTCCCAAAGAATCCCAGAGAGTCAGAGCATAGCAGACAGCAAATTGGTAGCTACTGGGAAACAACAAAAACAGGACAGGCCCAAGGGAATGGATATATGCAATCACAATGGTAGAGTACTCAAAACTTTTCAGAAAAATAAGAAAGCATTCAGGAAATCTCTCATTACCTTAAATGCATTGAAATGTATACAACAGGAGAGATTATTTTTCTAAAAAATGCTTATCAGGACATGGAATGATTTCAAATTTCCTCTTTTTTGTTTGTTTTCTTTTTTTAACTTCAATGCTGTTAATATTGGCCAGCAGGCAGTGGGTCAGTGAGCAGAGGTGTTGATAACATTTAGTCTATCAACATATACTTCATCAATTCAGTCTCTTTAACCACAGTTGTGCACAGAAAAGAGAGCATACGCCAGCCTTGAGCTAAAAAATTCACCGTGTGGCTGTTGATGAGTTGATCGTTCTCTAAAGTGCCTGATGAATTAGGCATAAAGAGTGGAATGATGAGGAGGGTTCATTAGCATGAGCTCTCACTCTCACCATCGCACATCATGCATCCCCAGACTGCAGGATGACTAAGGGGAGAGGGGGGGTGGCCAGCCAACCCCTTGCTAAATGGGTGGTGAAGGTAGGGAGCAGAGCTGTACTCCCACTGCTACCTTTACAGGGTGGCAGACCATGTGTTGTGGTTTAACCCCAGCCAGCAACTAAGCACCACGCAGCTGCTCACTCGCTTCCCCCCCACACTCAGTGGGATGGGGGAGAAAATCGGGAAAAGAACTAAAACTCATGGGTTGAGATAAGAAAGGTTTAATAGAACAGAAAAGAAGAAACTAATAATGATAATAATAACACTAATGAAATGACAACAGTAATAAGAAAAGGATTGAAATATACAAGTGATGCATAATGCAATTGCTCACCACCCACTGACCAATGCACCCCGAAGCCCCTCGAGCCGCGATGACCCCCCCCAGTTCCTAAAATGTCACATGGTATGGAATACTCCGTTGGCCACTTTGGGTCAGCTGCCCTGACTCTGTTCCCTCTCAGCTTCTTGTGCCCCTGCAGCCTTCTTGCTGGCTGGGCATCAGAGGCCAAAAAACCTTGACTTTAGACTGAACATTACTTAGCAACAACTGAAAACATCAGTGCATTATCAACATTCTTCTCATACCTAGCTCAAAAATATAGCACTATACCAGCTACTAGGAAGACAATTAACTCTATCCCAGCTGAAACCAGGACACCATGGCATGGTGCAGACCATTCAAGGCCTTTATTGTTAACCCTGCATGGAACTGAGTAGTGTAAATGTACAGATAAGCTCTCAGAGATTGTTTGATTAGAAGTTCACTTTTTCCTTCAAAGTATTTTTTGAAAAGTTATTTAAACCTGTGGTCTGGAAACAAATCCATGTGTGAATGTGGGTGTTTCCTGGTTTCTTCTGGCCAAGAAACACTGCAGTACAAGAACAGGCTTTGGGCTTGATTCCCCCCTGTTAATATTGGGTGTATGTATAGTGGACCCTGAAGGACCTCATCTTGTGTAATCTCCACCAGTGGTCCCTTTTGGAAGTGACTCATGAAAACTGCATCCCCAGAGACCCTGATTATACTCCTTTTCCAAGGGGCATCAGACTGGCTAAACATGAGTTGATACTACTGTCTATTGCTGTAATTCAATGCCACCCCTCCTGGAAAGAGAAGGGATATTGCTGGGGCTCTTGTGTGCTAGGATAAACTAGAATCAAGCCCTGTGTTTCTTACTTCCCAATTCTGTCTAAAAAGGTAAGTTGCCTGTAGGAGCTACTTTGCAATCTTGTTAGCAGTGTATACAATCTATTTGTGCACTAGTGTTTTATTACTTGAAAATTTTATTCCTAGTCAGTATTAATAAAAACTTCCCCAACTGTCTGGTGAATTTTAAGAAAGTAAGCTCTATATGAGCTTCATCTAAGGTGTATGAAAGGCAATTTTGGATTTAAAAGTAGGCAAAACAGAGGTGCTGAAACAGAAGTCACTCCAAATGCACACAGGTTCTTCAGGGAAGGAAGACTTGTAACCATTTATTTTATTAAGAGAACTTCATAAAATTTACTTGCTTTTTTAGAGCTGTACTGTCATTCATTGTACACAGTTTGAAATACTGTATTCTGTGCAAATGACCTTAGGCTGAAATTTTGTGGGAAAACAGATTGTTCTTTTGCCCTGAAAAGTTTGCAGCTCTGAATGAGAAGTGGGAGGGAGCAAAAATGTTCAAGGTTAAATAAAACATTATGTCTTGATGTTTCTTTGGTTTTTTTCCTTTTAAAAAATGCCTTTAAAATAATATGGAAGGAAACTAAAATTTAGGTCAGTTTGAATGGAAGATGAATATGCTTGTTTTGAAAATAGCGAGGAGAGATATTCCGATTCCATTGGCATTATGAGGAGAGAGATGTAATGATAATCCGAGTATTGTTGTGTCTTGCAGAATAAGGTAAAAATCAAAAGGAAAATTTTTAACATTTTTTTAAAAAAATATTATAAAGGTTAGTTTAAAAAGGTATGATACACAAAAATATAAATACTCACTTTGGAGAAATTTTCAGTGTACCTGACGATTGAGGATAGACACAGAGGTAGTTTGGAATTTCTCAGTAGGCACCTATCAGCAATTTAGATCCTTTTGTCTCCTCTCCCCTTTTTCTAAGTGACTTAGAAACCGCATTTGCTTTGAATTTCAGCAAACACCATACGTCTGTGTGGAGAACCTTGATTCCTAAGGATTAAATTCAAAGTGTTTATGTAGCTGTGGCCACATTGTCTTGAACTATCTAGAAAGCTTCAAGTATATCTAATAGATATTCTATATGCTTAGTATCTAATTAGTAAATCTAACATACACTTAATAGCCCCTCTGAAGAACTAGCTAGGACCAAAAGACATAGGAAATTTTGATCTCTAAATGTAACAACATGCACCTTCTGCTTTGCTTTCTTCAACTTTAAAAGTAATTTAAGGTCATAGTACTTCTGCCTTCCTGCACACATCCCTGCCTTTCTGTGCCTGAGACAAACTGAAAAATAATCCCACAAGAAACCCTTTGTGTTTTGCCTAGCTCCAGCACAAGGAAGATACAATAAAATACATGGCCATGAGATAGAGGGAAGTCAGCAATAGCCTTTTTGGCAGAGGAACAATCTTAAATTGTCTTACATGGGTTACAAAATTGCACTTAGCTATCAGTGGTTGGATTCTGCCTATCTCTTTTTAGAGGCTTTGGAATTCTTCCCGAGACTTTAATATACCATCCTAGGTGTTGCCTTTGCCCAGAGTTAGGCATCTAACTATCTGTTGTGCCTTTGAAATAGTTCCCTTTTATTTTAGCAGAAACTTAAAACAAACTCAGTAGAAAATTCCAGGATCCAGGGGTGCTTTTTGTCATGATGACAAAGTTTATATGTACTGTATGAGACTCATGTTTCCAAGAGTGATTAGGTTGTTCTGAGTTATATCAATCTGTGTTTACATTTGAATGTTTTTATTCATGGATTTATTTTAGAAATATACACTGTATTGCAAAATATAATTGGCCTTTTTCCACCCAACTTAAATTCATTTGATGAATATATAAACTTAGCAACCGAGGTTTTTCAAAGTTACCTTTTGGATTTTGACCCCATGGGGAATATTCATGTAATCTAATGTAGTTGTTCTGAATAACATCCTAGTTAGAAGCCTAAAGTAGGCTAAAGTTAGGCGTCTACACTAAACAGAGGGATGTAGGCATTTCCAGAATATTATTCACACAGACTAAGTTAGATGTCTGAAAACAGTTTGGATAAATATTTTCTCACCATTTAGCATTACTGTTCATTTTGGATGTTCACATTTCTAAGCAAATTTGGAAGAAAACATGCCAAAAAGGTTAGGTCATCTTTATTAGGTTCAGGGGGTAGCAGTGTAAGTCTACCTTACATTTCCCTACCTGCGCTTTTATCTAGGGAAGATACTGTGTTTAGCAGGATTTCACATGTGTTTTACATGTGCCTCTGAAATTCAGTCCCTTATGTAAGAATATTATGGTGCTGAAATGGCTTGCTGATATAATGCTCTGGCACTACCTATAACGAAATGCTATGTGATTTTTATAAAGGTTTAAGGTACTTGCCTTTAAAGAAACAACATTAAGAGCTACTGGAATGGTTAATACTGTTTCAATGAAATCCTAAAATCCTGTAAATCTGTATTCATATTTTTACTGATAAAATATAAAGTAATTTAATTGCCTGGATGCATTTTTTACATTCCTCTGCAACAGACATACTTGTAGGGTGGTAAAGGTGAGTCTCTATGGCAGAACATCTTAAGCTCACTTTTAAGATAACAATGTCATACATGAGGACCTAGTAATAGGAAGTTAAGTGAAAAGCAGAGAATATTTTATGTAAAACTTTTTAATCCAATAGTCAAAATATTTACCATTCAGCTGTGATGAAGGAAGGTGAAATAATACTACTTCTCTCTATTTGGACAAACATGGGACTCTGAACCAAGTATTTGGAATAGAATATTTTGAGATAGTTCTCTCTTAATCTCTTCTGTTGAAATAGTTTTACAAAGCATTCAAATATTCCTGGATGCAGGACCTGGAATTCAGGTTTACACTTCTAAAGGACTGCTCAGAGTGCCAACACAGAGTCATTCTACCTCTTTTTCTTTGTTTGAGCTGAAACAAATTATCTGGCTTGCTAAAAATTATATTGTTTTTAGGTCCGGTCATCAAAATGAAAAATCAGTTATTCATGCAGTCCCAGTCATCCTGAAAAAAGTGCTGTCACACCATAACAATATTAAACCAGTAGAATTCATATGCTGTCTCATTATATGTATATAAAATACAGAATTCCTCAACTCTTCCAGAAATAAGTAGAAGTGTTACCACAAATTCTTTTTTATATGTGAAGATTTTACATTAGTCTGTATCTGAAACATCAGAAAGGGAATAGGAAACTGTGGTTACAGAAGAAAACTCAAATAGCATATTAAATCTTGGAAAGATTGTTTCTTTTTTATTGCGTCTAATACTAGTCTGAGAGAAAGAGTGGGATACCTTTATTAAACTAAAATAAAGCAGTGTTCATCCATAATTCTGAGCTTAATACAATGATTTCAAAGTGCCACGAAGACTATCTTAAGTATTATTTTGAGCTATCTTCTAAAGCACGGTGTTAGTAGTTATGTTTCTGTCTGACTCCATAGTCTTAACAAGAGTAGCTGCCTGCTACGATATCTGATAACTACCTGTACTGTCAAAACGCCCTCAGCAGGCACTTCTTCCTAACACAACTCACAACATATTATTATCACAGCATTTTTTTCCCTAGTATTTTCTCTTTCTGCCCTTATTGAAAAATAAAGTAGGGCAATATTGTACTTCAGTTGTCCAGTACAAAAAGAGCTATTGTATCTACTACTACCGTGGTGATGCAGTAGCGTTGTGAACAGCTGTTGTTGAAGAGACACAGTTGCGAATTTGCTTAAGAATGTTTTTCTCAGAATACACTGGTTTGTTGAAAGTAAAACTTTTTTTTCAAGACGCTCTGTACCTGCTTTAATAAGGCAAGGATTTCTGATCAGGGAGAAGCAGACAGATGCACTGACCCACTATTCAGCTGGCTTAGTTAGGATATTTAAATCCATGAACTGAGTCTGGGGACAGATCAACATTTGATGTGCCTTTATTTCACTAAGTATTGTATAACCATTTCAACTTGTATCTATAATTCAGAGTTTAATGGATGACACAGGGAGGCCCTCTGCATGTCTAAATGTAGAGTGGAGCACAGCACTGCCAGTCTGCAGAGTATAGCATGGACTAATCACAATCTGGAAGCAGTATGGTTGTGGCAGCCTGCTGCTAGACCTACATGGAGTACCTGTGCTGAGGACTGCCATATGCTAGATTACCAGCAGTGCCACTCTCCTTTGTGCCTACACTGGTTTGGGGTAGTGTCACCGTACTGTGCACATCAGTCAGGTCAGCTATAGCTGAGGATCTCTTCAGTGGTATGGAAAAAATCCTGCTGTGGATTGTGCCTTCCTGCTCTGGTTTTCTTTTGCTACTCCCCACACTTTTTTCTTTCTTTCTTTCTTTTTTATTTTAATTTTTACTGATGTTGTTGTTCTCCTGGTTCAGAGCAAGAAAATGTAAAGAATCTTGTGAAACTTCCCTTGGATGAGAAAACAGTTTCCCAGCCACTTCTGAACATTACAGTATTTGGAAGAGTAGGGAGAAGGTGGGAAATTGCTAAGGAGTCTGCAATGTATATTTACAACATGGGTCTGTTAACCATAGCTAGAACTTTGACTGAAAGCATGGTTTAAGCATGAGAACTGCAGAGTGAAATCCTTAAAACAGCATATTCTTATCTTCTATATGTTGATGTAAACACACGGTGTCTGTAAACATTACTGGTATTGCATCTGCAGTACACAGTGGTTAGTAAGGACAGACAATAACACGTGACAACAGGTAACAAGTGGTGTATTCATCTGTACTCCACAGAACTTAAAAACTAACAAAAAGTCTTAAGATCTAAGCTGGAGGCTGATGCTGAGATGTCCTTTGCTTTTGAGTCTATGCTTCCTTCTACTAGAGTACAGTCCAGCAACATCTTCCTTTGAAGATATACATGATAGAAATGCTTAAACCCAGCCCCAAGGTATAAAGATATAAAACACAATGAAAGTACTAATACACAAAATGTACTGTCAGCTCCCCCAAGAATTAAAGACACTTTACAATGTCCAACTTTTTCCACCTTTTCTGGCAGAGCCAGAACCTCTGTTTCTAGCCCTTTAACATTTTAAAGCAAAGAGGAGTCAAAACAGATATTTGTTAATTTTGATCAACTTTGACTCGAATGCTGTTTTTAAAGAATTATTGTTTTAGATCTCTGTTAGACAAAGTACGTACAAGTTAAACGACTCCCTTAAGGACATACAATATATTTGTGACAGCTGGGAAGGGAATCTGAATCACCTGATTTTCAGAACTAATCTGTAAGCAATAAATAAGCTGTTAACATCTAAGTTCTAAGCCAAAGCTTCATCTTCTTGTCTCTGGGTACTTGTAAGAAGTGACACTATATATTGTTAAATTTTCCCTAGCTTGACTGATGGATGTCCTTTTTAGGAAGGGCCCCAGCAGTATCTTTTCCAGCTTGCAACTGGTTTGAAACCTAAAGAACAATTGGCAGGATTATTTTTTTTTACTTGTCATGTCCTTCTACCTAAGAGCAGAATAGTATTCTGCTTACAGGGATGCTAGTTTTTAGTTCAGTATTATGCTGTCATTAGTATTCGTCAACTTCTCCATACCTTGCTAGAGACTCAAGTCCCAAGAACATCCCTGGCTTATGGGTTGACTGTTGTTCTCTTTTGTAAAACCCAGCCTTCTTAGGCCAAGTGAAAACTCTCTGCATAAACATTCACAGCCTTCAATTTCCCCTCTCCTTCTCAAAAACATGCTCTTTTCTGAACCTTTAAATGTGTCTTTCAAAGAGTCAGCTCTTTAAAAAGAAATGGGGGGAATGGGACAGGAGAGGATGGGACAGGATGGGGACCCACCACCAACAAAACAACAGACTTGTTTTCTCTGGCTTTTAACTACAAGCTGAGACCTTAGCTTTGTTTTTGCCTGATCGGATGCTTTAGCATGAAGCATCCAAAATGTAGATTGCTGGACTTGTTCATGGCATTTCAAAGAGAGCATCATTTGAGCCATACATTAGCAAGCAGGCGAATAATTAATAACAACACACGTGGAAGCAAATGAATGTTTTGCTTGTTGAAAGAGAATGAGAAAGTCAGACAAAGGCCTGGGCTCTATGTCCTTGCCCTCCACAGCAGCAAAAGAAATAATGTTATGAATAGCATTTAACTTGAATTTGTAGCAAACTGCTGCTTTTATCATAAACAATTGCCAGATGGTATACATTATCTTCCTTTTTTCTCCTTTCACAAAAGCAGCATTAATTGCAGAGCAGCCCAGGGCTCCACTCAGCTCATCAGTGTGATAACACTTCATGACCCTGATTAGCCGTCAGTCTACTCAATTAAAAAGATCATTTAGACATTCACCCAATCATTTGCCTATCGAGCCACCTGGGCCTCAACCAGGGGCTCCATTTTTAACATTCTCCTGCCCTCTCTCATCTTGCCTAGCTTTTTTACATATCTCCAAAAGACGTAATTGAATTAAATAAAGCGTCTCAGGGGCAGCTGCAACATCTGCTGTTTGTGGTATGTCAAGCCTTCAGCATTAAAAACAGTTACATATGCTCCAAATTAGCAGGTCGCAGAGATGAAACAGTCGATGATAGTGTTTTTGTGCCAGCGTGAGAAGCAGCTCACAGCTGTGTGCAATTTACAATTAAAGGCTTTATCAGAGCTCAATTGTACTAGTGAATCAAGTGGTGAGAGGTCAGTTAGTGAATTAGACCAATTAGAGCTTGTACAGTTAAATTATCTGTCTTATTACCTACTGATAAACAGCCTTGTCATATCTTTACTCAGCTGATGAAGCTTGGAAGTGTTTTATGAGGTGATACTGTACATGTGTGTGTGTAATGGAACTCAGTAGCTCGGCAAAGTTAGTCTAATGCAACAAGCATACAGCAGACAGCTTCTTACAAATGGAGAGGAAAAATCCCCAAACACCTGCAGTTAGAACCTTTAAGCAAAATTAAGTTAGAACATGAGGTAAGATTACAAATGTTGGTTGTATTTCAAGATTTATTTTTCCACTTGGTAAAGTCTAAATTCATAAAGTTAACCAAGGGAAATGTTATGCTTTTGATTTCAAGAGGGTTTTTAATTACTGTCTTGCTCTTTCTCACTCCTACTCTGAAGGAGGAATGGGGGGCAAAGGACAGAATCTAATAAAGTCAGGCTCTGATTTTGTACTGTAAAATAAAGCAGTAACAACGGACAAAGACAGAAACTGCTGCTTCTAAGTCTCAGGATTTACATGGTTCTGGAAGGCATCACTTATAAGTCTGGACACAGATGACTGAAGATGGGTGAACTGAAATAAGGTGAGCCACTAAAAGCTTTTCAGAAGTATTATGCATACAAGTGTGTCAGTTTATAGCTAGGTAGTATTAAGCATCTGTTATTACCATGTTGTCCTACTGTGTGAATGAGACGCAAGCTGCACCAGGTACTGCAATGCCAAATTTATAAGCACCTGGCTCTAAGAATGAGGAACTTGCTGTCAGGTACCTTATACAATTCTGGGGGGAGAGGGCATGGTGTGGATTAAGATTAACCAGCATGCCAAAAAAATGACCCAACCTTTCACCAAGTTGTATGGCAACTTGACAGTGCTGCATGGCAAACTGCCTTTCTAAGGCAACACCACCTGAGGACCAGAAGTCTCAGAAATCATCCCTTGAAAGGGGCTATCTGTACTCTGCTCTGGAAAATGAAGTGAGGCTCATACCTTTCTTTTAAAGTACAATCAAACACTGATAACATGGTGGTACCATTCTTTTTTTAGAGAAAGTCCTAGAGGTTAGATAATCTGCTCAATTTTCTTCTCTGCAGAAGCCAATCAATGATGTGTTAGGCCATAGGAATGGACTAAAAGCATGCCTGATTGCATAACCCAGTAGTTGGGGAATTTGGCTTAAAGAAGCAGCATTGAATCCATTCCCAAAGTTGTATTTCAGACTTTCACATCATCCTGTCATTGGATAAAAGGTATAAAAGTTATGCATCCCCTGTAAATCAGTGTCCTGGATCACTGTTCTCTTCATTCTTCACTGTAGCACAGCTTCAGGAGGAAGGACAGTGAACACCCTTGTAGGTGTTCACCTACAAGGTGAATAAACTGGCTTATAGGCCATCAGGCAGTGGGATACTTAGGACACTTAAGGGAGACTCAGGGTTAAATCTCTGTGAGCAAAGGAGGATGTTTTACTTCAAGGTCTGTAACCAGAGGCTGTTCTAAGTAACTCTTCTATGTTGTGTGGAGCTGGGCTGTTTGTATGTTCAGGGGATATCTACCAGACCCAAGTCTAAACTGAGATTAAATGCTAATTGATTAGTAAATGGAGATTTTTTGGGTGGTGGTGGTGGTAGGTGTTCTTTGATTCCACCCTAATATTTTGTTGGTGCAAATATACATTTTTGGAATGGGCTTTTGATCATATTTAGTGCTTAGCTTCTATGTATTCAAGCATACAGATTTTGTAAAATAAGGAGAGTAAGTTTCAAACAGATGTCTTCAGATGTCTTACTAAAGATTGTGTTTTAAATTAATTAAGAAGGTTGCGATGCTGGCATTGAGGGGGGGTCCCAGCTAGCTTCTGCCAGTGAATAATATTGACTCATTTTCTGCAAGTTTGGGACTTGCATTTAAAGAAACCCTAATCAGCATGGAAATGGCCCTCTTTAATCTGCTGTTTCAAACATTTTAGTATTTTCCTTAAGTGCATTGACCTCATTGCCAAGTTTCAGAGGCTTAAAAAAAGGAGTTGAAAGAAAGAGATTTTTTGGAACTTGTGGATGAAAAAAGAAAAAAAAAAAAAAAGAATGTTTTTTGGGGTGTAAATGAACATATTTTTCAATACTCCTACCCTTCCAAGTAGTAGAGGGTGTTTAGATCATTCCTCAAGGGGAGGAGAGAAACATAGCCTAAGTATTCCTAAAACTGCTGAGATTTGAATGTACAGTGTACACTTGGTCAGGACCCTGATCTCTCCTACAGTGCACATGCTTCTGGCAGTTATTGAAATTCTTCATCCTCTCCTCTTATTGCAGTCTTCCAACTTCTGAGTGACATTTGCCCTTGATAAGGCCAAAGTGAAAGTCAAGCCCCAGACATCATAATTTTCTATTTTTAAATACTAAGTTGTACCTGACTGCATTTACATTAGTATTTTTGCCATAAATATGAGAAAGAATGGCTCACAGTAAACACTGAAACAATGAACAATGAATTAGAGCTTTTTATTTTTTTTATTCTTGCCTTCATTGTATGATAATAAATTACTTCAGTCCCATTTTTAAGATGTAGCTTTCTAAAAAGTGATTTTGAATTTTAAGTGTCTTTTGCCTTCCATCAGAGATTAAGTCTCTCTGTATATAGCTCATTGTTAAGCATAAAGATGACATTACTTATATCACTCAGTCTTCATCTAAAATAGGGAAAAAACAGAAGATGGTTAGAAGCTAAGATATTGCAATAACAAGACCATATTATGTTGAGAGACTGATTTCTTGAAAATTCTCTTGTAAGTACAAAATCAGTTTATGGAGGATACAAGATCTAAAAAGGGACATACTCAGAGTTATCACTGAATGATAATTACTATTTATCATCTGTTTGCTGAGAAAACAGGAGCAGTAAGGGCATTGCATCACTTACTGTACTTATTAATGTCAACTTGGCAAACGAAGCTCTTCGCAACACAAGATAGTGAAGCTAATTGTGGGCTTGAAAACACTATTAGATGGGGCACTGCCAAGATAATAATCTTCTGACACCTGTTTTTTGTCTTTTTTACTAGTTGCAGCTTATATTAAAAATGAAAATTGACCACTGTTACTTATTTCCATCCAGTTAATTTCTTACTTTCTATTTTTTGTACTTACATAATAGAATGGTTCTATTCAGCTACTTTCATTCAAGGTTTTGAGATAATATGAAACTGTAGCTATCTCCAGACATCCACAAATAATGCTATGTAATGTACAGTCATATCTCAGCATTGTGGTTTACCTTTCTGTGCTGTAGCTTGTCACACTTAAAATATCCCAGTGCTCCCTTACCTATCCCTGCAGTACAGGCAGATGCCTCCGATATCATTGCAAATAAAAAATCCCACCCTATTAATGGCAGGTGCTGCTAGTCTTCTTTATTGTACAAAGCTCTGTTCTTCTCAGGCCTATGTACCTGAAAGAGTCAATGGAAGTGCTCTCTTCTTCCTGGCTGATTCAATTTAGGTGGTATCTGCCATTGCAGCACAGCCTCCCTGCCTGTTCTGTAGCAGAGCCACAGGAGTAAAGCTGACCAGAATTGCTCATGAGCTGCAGCTGACTTGACTCACTGGCTGGACATCTCCCACCCATGCAACCCAGGCACAGCCCTTTTCAAGAGTGCATTACAGAAACTTGTTTGGGACAGTTGAACGTTTAAGAACTAGTATATGGTGATGAATATAAATGTTGGAAGAAATGGAGCACAAATGTAGTGGCATTTGTCTTATAGGAGACCCAAGCCCTGGTGCTTATATGCTCACAGTTGTCATCTTAGTTTTTACAAATACTGGGAGTTTCTTTTAAAAATCTCTGCTTACCCATTTCCCAAACAGCACTACCACAGAGATCATATGACTATTATGTAATAAAAAGTTCAATAAAATACAATAAGACACTGAGGTAATTTGGTTCTCATGCATGTATTTCTCTGGAATGGTAAACTGGGACTTGTAACAATTTGGTTTTCAACTCCGTTTTCACCTGTTTGCCAAAAGTGTATCTTTGTGAAACCNTGGCATAAAACTCTTTCATTTTGTATAGCAAATTTGGGCTGTCTGAGGCATTGTGAGGGCAGTCTTCAGCTCCACTACCTATAGGCATTGATTCATGACTATGAATAGCTTTCCTTTTCAGACAGCCATAGTGGTTCCTTCCTTTGATTGTCCACTCTACCCTATCTTCAGAGTTTCCTGCCTTGTCTTAGCTGTTAATATAGAGGAAGATAAATCACCACAATTTACCGTTTGGCTTATTCAGCCAAATTAACAATTTCATTGTTTTATTTAAGACACAGGCTGCAATCTCTGTTGTTTCACTGGCTGCTAAATGAGCACTTTACCTGTCCTTGCACAACAGATGGGGCAAGAACCACAGTTGTCCCAAAGTAATTATTCCCAGTGATGGATCAGAGACCTTAATTTCAGTCTCCAAGACTGCTTCCTGTTGTTTTTTCTTAAACATCTCAAGGCACAGGCAAATTTCATGCCCATTTTGTGTCTGTATTATTTTCAAGTTATTGCTTCCCTGCCTTTGTACTACTACCTACACATATGTTGTTTGTATATTTTTAGTAAAATACAGTTTGTGTCAAGGATGAATAAATACAGGAATTAGTGAGGGAAAGAAGATGTATAGAAATTCAGAGCAGAATTTCTTGGTAAGGTTTTGGAAAGACTTGGCTGGTGGTCAGTGCCAGAGGTCTGGCAGAAGTGGGGAGTTTCCATTGGAATGGTTTGGAGGGGAATGGCAGGAGATCAAAAAGACACTGGAAGTAGTAATAGATTTATTTTTAATGAAATATACATACAGCAGTACTTATAAACTGCATCAGTGATATGACAAACCAAGTAGATACCAAGTATATCCTCTGAAATAGAAGTGTTACCTACTTCTGTGGAAACAGCATAGAGTGTTTCAGTCTTGATGAGGCAGGCAGAAGCGTATCAGCTCTGAACTTCCAAACTGTCTTTATGGTTTCTTCTTAGTTATCTCTGTTCCTCCACTTATTAAATGAAAAAATCCAGAGCAAATCACCCATCTATACTAAATCAGTCCCATCAAAGCAATCCATATTAGTTGAACTGCTTTCACAAGGTGTGAAAGCAGGGAAGTTGCTTAAAAATCTTGCAGCTTTATTGTCTTTCTGATTTGTAAACCTCTGAGTAACTTTTAACATTTACACATCTGTCTTTTCCCCTGGTCATTACAGAATACAGAAGGTGCATCAGAGGGCGATGCAGTTTATTAGAGGAAACTGTAGGGCCTGGGGTAACTAGATCAATGGGGTAACTTTTCTGAGTACTGTATAGATAACTTGGGGAATAACTTACCTGTAAGTTTGTAAAGTGCATTTGGATATACTAAATAGAGTGTGTTTTTTACTGCCAGTCTTTTACTCCAACTGAAGACTCCGTCCAGCTATTAAAAATAAAAGACAAATGGGAGAATGAATCAAAAGAGAACTTTGGACTTACATCATACTTTTTAGATCTAATGACTCCCTTCTTAGAATGCTTCAATTCATTTAAATCTGTAAAAATTGTAACTATTCACTACTATTTACTGTATTTACTCTCACAGTGAAATAGCTTCAAATTGTATAATGGTTTTTTTTTTTTCCCCTAGTTATTTGCTTGAGAAGGAAATCTCTAACTGTCTTTGTTAATTTAGAAAAATGTGGGTTTTGGGTTGTGTTGTTTTGTTTGGGGTTTTTGTGTTTTTTTTTTATAAGCATAACACCAGACCTTCTTATTGCTCATGAAAGATTAATTCTTGATCCATTATTATTTTTACTCTGTGTTAATAATGTATTAGATGTGCTTATTGCATATCTGTGGATGTATAGATGGGTACACTTTGGTTAGACCAGTCAGAAGTGTTGCTGAGATCACCCTCACTCCAAACAGATTCTAATGCTTATTGGTTTCACGTTTTAAGAAAAATGAGTCAGTGCATGAAGGAATTTTATTCAAGATGTACTTATTAGATGTGTTGCCTTAGTGAAGATTATACTTTCGGTATTGATCAAACCACTCTACCCTGGTGTACAGATGATTAATTCCCTATTAACTCCTAAGATATGACTAACTACATTTTAACAAGTGGCACTGCTTCCTCCAAAGTGCACACAAAACCCCTATATTAAAAGTAACTCCCCAAAAGCCTTTTGTGTGCCTGCTTACCTTCATGTATTGTTTCTCCTGACATAACACTTTTTCCTGATTTTGCTGAATAACTCCACTTTATTCTTGCTTTAAGTGATACCAGATATGTGCTCATTGCAATTTTTTATATCCCTTCTTCTAGTGGTATATTTAGAGCTGGTTTTAAAAGTTAGATGAAATATTTTAAGTTTTTAAAAAATGATGATACTGCACAACTTTGCTGATGTTGGAAGTTCCTGCCTTTCTAAGCCAGATTAATCAGTAACCAGTGGGAACAACATGTATATAAATACCACAAGTCCTTGCACTGACCAAGTCAAGCAAACTTGTGAACCTGTATTTGTGATTCTTGAAGCAAACTATCTTGACTGATGGCTATTCTGAGCGAGATTCTTTCGATTGCACCTTGTTATAGGTTGACCCTGGCTGGATGTCAGGTGCCCACCAAAGCTTTTCTATCACTCCCCCCTTCAGCTGGACAGGGGCGAGAAAATATAACAAAGGGCTCCCAGGTGGAGATAAGGTCAGGGAGAGATCACTTAACCAATTACCATCATGGGCAAAACAGACTCAACTTGGGGAAAAATGAACTTAATTTATTGGCAATCAAGCAGAGTAGGGTAACGAGAAGTAAAATTAGATCTCAAAACAATTTCCCTTCACCCCTCCCTTCTTCACGGGTGCAACATCACTCCCAGATTCTCTACCTACCCCCCCCCCAGCGGCACAGGGAGACACGGAATGGGGGTTACGGTCAGTTCATCACACATTGTTTCTGCTGCTTCACCCTCCTCAGGGGCAGGACTCATCACACTCTTCCCCTGCTCCAGTGGGGGGTCCCTCCCATGGGAGACAGTCCTCCACAAACTTCTCCAACGTGGGTCCTTCCCGCAGGCTGCAGTTCTTCACAAACTATGCTCCAGCATAGATCCCTTCCATGGTGTGCAGTCCTTCAGGAGCAAACTGCTCCAGCGTGGGTCCCCCGCGGGGTCACAAGTCCTGCCAGAAAACCTGCTCTGTGGGCTCCTTTCTCCACAGATCCGCAGGTCCTGCCAGGAGCCTGCTCTAGCGCGGGCTTCCCATGGGGTCACAGCCTCCTTCGGGCACATCCACCTGCTCCGGCATGGGGTCCTCCATGGGCTGCAGGTGGATATCTGCTCCACTGTGAACCTCCACGGGCTGCAGGTGGACAGTCTGCCTCACCATGGTCTTCATCATGGGCTGAAGGGGAATCTCTGCTCTGGCACCTGGAGCAACTCCTCCCCCCCTTCTTCACTGACCTTGGTGTCTGCAGAGTTGTTTCTCTTACTTGTTCTCACTCCTCTCTCTGGCTGCTGTTACTGAGCCCCACAACTTTTTTTTTCCTTAAATATGTTATCACAGAGGCGCTACCACTATCACTGATTGGCTCGGCCTTGGCCGGTGGTGGGTTTGCCTTAGAGCCGGCTGGTATTGCCTCTGTCAGACACAGGGGAAGCTTCTAGCAACTTTTCATCAGAAGCCACCCCTGCAACCCGACACCCTGCTACCAAAACCTTGCCACAGAAACCCAATACACACCTGTTGGAGAGTTTTATTATGTATATGAAGCCAAAAGGAAAACCTGTTCTCCAGCCAAGTGATTTAAAGTTTCATGTAATCTTTGAAAGACCCAAGGTGGCTCAAGTACCAGCACTAATGAAAACTTTGCCATGCAGACCTCTAGCAGGAGACTGAGAGGGTCTTAATTCTAAGTAGTTTACTGCTGAGTGATCTTTTCTTCCTGAGGGAGTGAGAGAGTGGCAAAGCTGGAACCTCAGCCTTTGTGCATGTGTCTTTATGTATGTATGGGAAATTTCAGAAAGGTCATGACTTCATCCTTCTGCAGCACAGGAAAAAATAAATCCCAAAATATCATCAAATATGAGGACTAATACTTCCAGCTGCAGGCACATTTCCCAATTGCTCATCAGTTTGCCACACATTAGCTGCTGTCAGTAAAGCTGTTCCTGCAAGATGTGTGTTTAGAGAAAAACTTGATCACACCAAATCTCTCACATGATCTACAACTTGATTAGTGCTATGATTAAAATTCTTTGTGTGCCAGTCTCTGCAAAATCTAGTTTTTAATTACCCAACTTCTCTAAAAGGTACCTAAAGTTGACATAATTTCTCTATTACTGGCCATAATCACGTCTTCACAAATTACTGTTATCTGTGAATCTTACAAGCATGCACTTTTGTCCTTTGTACCAGAACATGAATGAAGCTGTGAGTCAGTCTGAACCTAAAACCAATCACTGTGACATCTCATGAGATGCTAACACATTAAACATCAGGATGATTACTAAGTCAAGCCTCTTTCTGTGGGCATTTCTGTATAAGAGTTCTAGCTAGGCTCACTAGCTAGGATTATTTGAGGGCATCAAAGGATTGGTGCATCATGCAGCAAGAATTAATTCAGCACAAATCAAGATAGATTTACAATGACATTAAAAAGAAGTAGGGGAGTAGTTTTTTTCTTACATTTTTGTTTTAAATTTTGCAATATCCTACCTCTTTCTGACAAGCTGCTTACGATATCTCACTGTTTTAAAATGTTGGAGCTGAATAGTATTGAAAGTTTTAGATAATATACTTTGTGAGTTAATAAAGACCTTATTTTGTGTGTGGAATGTTTTTAGTTGTGAATTAAAATTAAGTGGGTCCTACTTTTAATGACAAACATTTTGGACAGTGTCAGTTTCCTCTGTTCAAAACTCTTTTAACACAAGAAGTTTAGAACTAATTTCATAATCCATGACAACTAAATCAGGAGACACAATGATAATGTTTACTGGTTTTGAACTGTGTCTGTCTCCTGAATATTGTGCTCTGGTTTTAGCCAAATATTTTCTATAAATAACAAGAATGTGGTTTGTTTAAAAACATTTCAGATTAACTTTAAGCATTCAGATTATCTTGACTAGACAACACTATTCTGCTTTTTAGTACTCTGAATATAACCTTTAGAAGCAGGTTTCTAGAACAAAAATTTGCAATTATGAATTTGAGATAAGCTTCCTGAAATATACCACAAGGCTTGTTTAAAATGTTATAGGTTGACAATCACCTTTTAACATACTGTGAACATAAAAGATAGAAAATTAATATGAAAGGACAAAACAACAGTCAAAAAGAGGATACATTAAAATTTTTATAATATATTTTTACATATGTTTTAGTATTCATCCAATTTATTTGTCATTTTAATGGTAGAAGATAACCCAAAACACCTTTAAAGTCCACTTATACATGGCTTAAATTAATCTCTACTGAATTTCCTGAAATGAATATATGAATTTTTTGAACAGGAAACAAAAGTATTTATATAAAACTTTTTCATAATTAAGGACACTCTTCATGGCAGTAACATGTCCCCTACTTTATCCGTAAAATTGCTCAGAGAAACATGTTTTTTTACCAGACCTGATCTGTAAATCCATCTTGCTCACTGTTCAGCATTGGCAGTAGGAGAAGGCCACAAGCCTGGTCACTACCTGTGGTACGCTCCCCTAACTTCCACAATCAATGCATGAGGGAGAATAGAGGATGCGTCCCCACCTATTCCCTTCAGTATCTGCTTTTGAATCTGGTCATCATTGCTTTGTTTAATCTCTTCTTGAATGTGTTCTTTGGTCCAACGCTGTCTTTGACACCAAGTTATACAATCATTACACTTTGTGTAAAAAAGTACTTTCTTGTTTTAATCCAAGCTTCTACAAGTTTCAGCAGGTAAGCCTGGTTCTAGCTAGTTAGGCTGTCTCTCTGTCAAGACAGCTGCACCATGCCCTTAATCATTTTATTTGTTCTTCTCTGTACTTTTTCTGATTCCACTATGTCCTGCAGGTATGGAGACCAGTACTGCACACAGTTATATAGTGACAGTATTATGTTTTCTGTCCATTCTCAATTATATTCTTGATGATGCCCAACGTTTTATTCTTGGTTTTTCTTTTTGGCAGCTGTTGGACTTTTAGACGGTGATTTTAGACAACTGTCCACAATGGTTCTGGCATCTCTCTACTGAGTGGTAAGTCTCTGTTACAAGCTTTTCATGTACCTGATACAGAACAGAGGGCTTAAAGAAGCTAAAATATAGATGTCTTTCATAATGACTGCAAGGCAGATTTCAACAGTTTATTTGGAGGGGGCTTTATAAAGAAAGTAAAGTTGCACCCTCTGTAACACTTTTCCTTCTATCAAAGGGCATATTTAGATGGCTAATGTATCAGAGCATCTATATATATCAGGCTCTTCCCTGAGGCACCTGCACAAAAATTATTTGACATTTTATCCTATAAAATTTTCAAGATATTAATGCAGAAGCCTTCTATTTGCTTTCTGTGCAGGATGAATGGCACTTGCTGTGGCCACATTATATCATAATACAGTATTTGGTCGCTGATCTGTGTTTTGAAACTGCAGGATCAATTCAACGCAAATATCACAGAATAACTGCTTAACCTATCTACCTCCTTGTTCAGAGCACTTCAGTGTTAAGTATAAAATGAGCCAGGGTTATGATTTCTGGCAAATCAATAAAACCAAAGGATTTGTGACCAAAGCCTTAATTGTCTTAACAAGAGCATGTATGCCTCTCAAACTAATGAATCATCAAGTATTATTGGCTTTTTTTCCCCTTAAATCTTTTGAATACTTAAGATTTTTAAATAGGAGAGTAAATGTTATGTGCGTTAACAGCTTTACAAATTAGCTGTGATTTTGTACTTTGGACTATGACACTTATTACTGGACTTGTGTCCTGTCATTTCCATTTGTCTGTGATAAATGTGTCTGGATCAACAGATTCTACATTTTTGGTGGGTGGTTGTTTGGGGTTTTTTTATATTTTCAGTGTGTACGATGGAAGAGATTAAGTTAGCATTACTAATCGCATCCACCATACAGATAAGCAGATCTTTCCTAACACTAATTTCAGACACTTGACCAGTGATGACTTTATTCAGATGAAATGTGTAACCTATGAGCTCGGGTAAACATATCTGTGTCTGGGACTCCTGTAAGAGCATCTATGTTGTGTGGATCTGCTCCTCCAAAAAGAGGTATGGCCTTCATGCTTGGAAAAGCGTATTCATGCCCACACAAGTCTTCTAACAGCATGGCAGTGAACCTTCTGCTTACTGCTGAGCTGTAGAGGAGGGCAAAGGAAGCAGAGGAGGAGAAGATAATTTTGCAACAAGCAAAGAATGCAAATATTCTTTCCAAAGTTGACGATAGAGGTGATGGCACGTTTCTTCTACATGGCATTTTCATATGCAGCTTTCGCTTCCCTGGGCCCAATTAAAAAATGCAACCATACCTTTATTTTAATTTAAACAAGTGCTTAAATCTCATTTAGTAGGATTTTCCATATTTACCAAAAGTAAAATCATGGGCTTATGTGCTTTGATAAGTATGTGCAGACTGCCAGACCAGGACCTTAATGTGTACTCTTGCCTTTAAGTAGCCTTCTCTTAAACCTCTTTAAAAATGTTGGGTTTAACTGATTTCCATTTGAACTGGATCTAGCATAATATCAAAATATGTGCTGAGGTCTTTAGCAAAGTGTTTAAATCTGTGAGCAGTTACACCTCTAGGGACACTGCAGAGGACGTAGTATCATGAAATGCTTTATACATAGAGATGCAAGATTTAGATGTCATTGCACTGATGAACTTGGAAGCAGTGCACAGAACAAAGCAGAGTGGTGACATGATCACCTCGTTTAGTTTACCTAGAAGACTAGTTTGCTTTTAAAATCGCTGAAGGAAATCCAGAGCACTTACAAGAAGCACAGCATAAGGGATATTGCGACGATAAAACCTGCATGTGAAAAATGCCTAGATGAAGATCTTGGCACTAGTGTTAGCTGAACACCCCTAAGGGCAGCAATTTTGAAGTGACATTAAGAAAGATATGATCCAGAAGCTTTAAAAACATTATCTGGAAGGAAATCTGTGTTTCTAGGAAGTGACATAGATGTTTTTATAGATTTTCTTCTTAACCCACATGTCTGTGAAAATGCAAGTGTGAGAAGCTAGTCATAGTTATTTACTTGTGCAGACAAGTAACTTTCAGCTGGTAGATCTGCCCAAGTTTTATTGATGCAAATCTTAAATCCCTTTTCTCTGATATTGATAGAACAATCCTGTTCTGACTAATAAGCTAGAAAGCAAGCTCATCTTATTATCTTTACTGACACGAATCATGTCATTAATTTCACTGAGGGTTTTTGCTCAAGGAAATATCATTCCTCAATTTATAGTGTAAATTTAAACACTAGCAAAAATCCCAGATGAAACTCCAGATGCAATTAATGGTATACATAGTCTGAAACACTAATGACATCTAGTTCATATTTATCAACTGTTGAAATTCAAGGCTCATAAAGGTCTCATCTGCGATAAACAGTTCATGCTTAATTCTTTTCAGTGTCTACAAGACACATTCATTCCCAGGCAGATGATACATAATCAAGCAGAATTCTTACCAGATTATTAAAGACCTCACAGGAAGACCTCATCTAAGAACTCATAGCACAGTGAGATGATCCAGAGATGGCAAAGATCGTTCATTATTGATCTGATTTTGCAGGACAGCAGACAATGTGAGCGGCAATCTAAGCTGACACTGGAAATATATCTAGAAATGTTTCTTTAAAAGTTCAGGCCAGCTTCCTATTATTTATTGCAAAATATTGCAGAGAGGGAGCCTGAAAATTTGCAAGGTATTTGCAGAACTAAGAAATTCTGTAAAGAACTCCACTAAAATACCATTGCTAGAGTAAGGAAAGACATAACCTCCTAATCATAAATAAACCATGAAGGTCATGGTCAACACACAGATGACAGAATGCAACTGAAGGACCAGTTCAGTCAACTCAGCCTCAGGCACTGGAGAAAAATTGTACTTAAGTGTACAGATATGTCAGAAGGCAATAAAGAACCAGAAATACCATCAACTTCAGGATGACATTCGCAGAAACCTGAACTCTAAGAGCATTGATCTTACATGTAAAGGCAGGCAGAAAATGATTGCTGTTGACAGAAACTGTGAATTTGAAAGACAAATCTTAATCCTAAATCAGAAATAATAAAACTAATAGTGTTTGTGAGCAATGTACTGTACATATATATAGCAGCATTGAATACATAACACCAGTGCAACAGAGAGTTTAAAAATAAACTGGAAATAATCTGGTGGCAGAGGTTAGTAACAGATTTGGTATGAATTATATACTTTCAAAGGGAAAAGTAAAATATTTAAAAGAGAATAGCTTGAATTGCTGAATAGCATCCAGATTGTTGTACATCTGGAAGTGTCATTGGTAGTCCCTCTAAAACAATCTTTTAAAAGGGTTTAAAAGGCATATTTCATTTTTCATCTATAATCAGATAATCTATAGATACAAATGAATTTTTTAATATATAACTATCTGGGAAGATCTTCACCACATTTTCACCTGGTGAAAACTTACATTTGCTTGTTCCAAGTAATTGACTTACAGTGACTTACATTGATTAAGCATTTGGCACTTTCATTTTACCACTCTCATCTTCAAATTATTTCCAGTGAGGATTTTGGGTACAGCAAAACAGAAACAGGGGGTTTTTTTTCAAAATTAGTTTCTAATATTTAAATGGCAGAAGAGTTTTTGCAGAAATATTGCATTGCTTATGTATTAATCTCAGTACAACCACTGAGAAAAAAAAAATGTTAAACGTCACCTACTGTAGCAGTGAGCCTGAATTTTCACTCCCTGATAGCTATTATATTTACACAGTACAGTGTGTCCTGATATCTCTGAAGCAAGGATCTTTGCAGTTCCTGCGTACAATATATAGAGTATATATCTCCTAGTCTCTTTTTCTTCTATTTCTTGAAATGAGACATATGAAACCTTTGATTTGACAACACAAATAAAACGAGCATTTAGGAAAATTTAGAAACCAGTAAATACAGTTCAGAATTTTTTTTTTTTAATGACTGCTTTTAACTATAGCATCATACTTTTCAGAGATTGATGATTAAATGGACTTTAGGGTCTACCTCTTTTCATCTCTACATTTTAATGAATCCAGATAGATAATATTCATGTTTTAATTTTATGCAGTTTATGCAGTCACAATTTCACCATCAGAATTGTACGCCTCAAAAAAAGTAGAGATTGTGTAAAAGTGGAGAAAAGTGAAAAGTATGAGCTTTAAGTGCTGCATACTTTATCTTAGTTACATATGCACAAATATGATTTTTTTGTGTGTTTTTTGTGCTTGTGCTCTGCAATATTTTAAAATGTATCTTCATTTTGGTAGCTGAACGCTAATTTCCTATGTATTGATATTTTAAGTACATACAGTAGCAAAAATATTCAAACTGAGCTTGCAAAGATAAGTGACTTACTGTTTTACTACTAGAGATTTGATAGAATTGTTAAATCTACTGTTAGAAAATTCCTTTAACAAAACAGGGGTGATTTTTTTTTTTTTTTATTGCTGTAGATAATTAAGTTAAAAAGAATACTCCCCAAATATTGAGTGAAAAGTGATTGTAGAAGAAAAATGCAAAGGAACTGCAGAAAATTTACACTTGGCATAAAAACTGGTGTCTTCTACAGGACCAGTAGATTAAAAGCTGTGACTCCAACGATACACTTCATCAGGTGTTTCTCATAACAAAGTAAAATACTGCTTGGTATGAGCTGTGCAGAATGATTGCAGAACCATTGCCAAGCATTGTACTGAAAGCTAATCAACACAGTTCAGTCAACAATCACTAGATGGAAGAAAATCTGAAAGTCCTGCAATTATGCAATCATCTTATATATTGAAAGAACTACTGCCCTACACAGAAACAGAAAATTGACAGTGCATTTACAGTGGACAAAGACAGCTGGTTCCTCATTTTTGCAAATGTGTCTTTCCACATTTCCATTTTTCCTGGTGTAAGTTTCTTAATATGTTCATGGTATCTTGGTGCACAAGTCTAATTTCACAGGAAAAAAATTCTCAGAAATATTAATGGATTGTTGCTGAAAAGAGAGGGAAGAGACAAAATAAAATAATTTCAGGTCAACTCGGTGATGCTAAACAAGAAGTAACTGACCTGTGAAGCTTCACTCAATGCCTTAGCTATCAATACTGAAAAAATGTGAGCATTAGAAAATTTATTCCTGTGCTTGTGTTAGACTTAACAAAATCTTGTCCTTGCCTGGAGTTAAAGGAAACACTGTAATTCTGAGCATCTAAAAATTCTGCAACCTAAGAGACACATTGTAAATGCTATGACAGCTAGAAATACAACTGAAAATAAAACATGGCTTTATAAACAATGTTAATTTATAAACATGTTCATTTCCCAGAGCCATTTTTTTTCAGAATAGACTCTCTAAACTGAGTTTTGTTTAACTGTGCTGTTTAAACAGCATCTGTTTGCTGAAAGTCACTAGAGGACTAATAATCGCCTTGTATGCTCTGGTTGACCAGTCGGCTACAAAACCAGAATACTCCCTATTGCCCATGCCAAAGTAAATGTTTTGAAACTGTATCAGGATCCAGCTCTGTTTGAAACTGAAAGAATGCAGGAGAAACTAATGTGCTGATACGTCTCTCCTGACTTGCAACTCACAGTAAACTTTGCAGGGTCTTAATGAAACTAATTTGCTTTCTGAAGTTCTGCCCCATCCCTAATCCTTTTGCAAATCAAGATCAGAGAAAGTTCAGTGGCTGCTCTGACAGGAGTGAACAAGAGTCCATTGAAAGTTGGCACAAGTAGCCTCACTGCCTCTCAGCTTTGGCTCAGGCTCATCATGTAGGATCTTTAGAAGTCACCAAGCTAAATTCTAACCAGAAAATGAACCAAGGAAACTAAATAGCTGACCTGAGTTAATATTTAATGGCAAAAAGCCAAAGAACCTCCCACCCCAGCCCCCCAGACCTCACCCCCATCTCTATCCAAATTAATCTCTTCTGTCATCTCAAATATTTGAGAACTGATTCTGGAATGAAATTATTTTTGGTCTGTTGATTCAGAAGGGTTTGGTCTGCTTTGGTCTGAGTGAAGAAAGAAGCTCTCTGATTTTATTCATCTCCACAGTTAGAACATGAAGATCTAAGGTATTCCAAAGCCATATGAGCATATTTTGACTTTTTTCAACTAATTCATATCAGAACAACTGAACAAAAGAGAACTGAATAGAATCTGATCGTATCTTTAAACACAAGAAATTGTTTGAAGGTTCTTATAAGGAAATTACATTAATGTGAGACTGAACTGAAAAGAGAATAATTGCTCAAGTAATTTGACTATATGAAAAAAGAAAGAATTTATCAGAAAATGGAATGCAAAATGTATATAATGTTGATTTATTGCAAACATTAATTAAAGCACTCAAAGTGTTCTCCGTAAAATGCACCTAGGAAATAATTTCGAACTTCAATATTATTTCACTGTTTCCATTACCAAAACTGAACTTTATCTCCTTTCAAAGGTTTTCTCTTACTCCTTGCTTTAGTTCTTTCTCGATATGACAGGACTTGGGTTTGCCAACAGAGGGCAATAGTCAAGCTAGGAAAGTGCATCCATCATTTTTGCAACTTCTAATGAGTCAGAAGGACACACAGAATCCTCATCTGCTTTTATGGATATTGCTGTGTAATTGCAGTGTAATTATGGCGCAGAACAGCTTCAGAAAATTATCTTTGAAGAAAACAGCTGGTTCTCTTTAACAAACAGAGATGAAATCTTGTCAATTTAAAAAAAATCCAAAGGAAAAATACTAAAAATATATGCCAATAATAAACAGGCAACAACAACAAAAAAAAGAAATAACATAAAAAATTGAAATGGATAAATCAGAGAAACTGCTATGAAAAATAAAACTAAAGTATAAAACATTAGAAAATTACAATGATGTGAATGTGCTTTCATTATATGGTTTTATATTACAAAGCAAACAGGCTCATTGAAAAGATTTCCATTTTCATTCTTCGACTCATGTAGCACGTAAGACCCCGATCCTGACAGCCCTTCTGCATGCTTTCCACTCAGCAGAAGAAATCCCCTTGGTTTCAGTGGAATTTCACAGCCTGATAAGGCCAGCCCTGAGCCCCACGCTGTAGCTTCAGATCCACGGAACTTGCCAAGCCTTGCTCTGCCAAATAAATACCAAAGGCTTCTGCTGGGGTAGGGGGGGCAGGCGGTGAGGACAGGGGACCAGGTTGCCGACTTCTGGGGCCACGCTTGAGTGGGTGGCTGAAGGGAGAGGAGAAGCTGTGTGCGGAGCTGGGCACAGCAGCCCTGGGGAACGAGTGGGTTGTGGGGAATGGAGCTTGCAAGGAGCAGGTTTTAGCAGCCAGTGGGGGAACGGGACCAAACCACCTCCACCACAGGCCTGGACGTACACCAACTGACATTAGCTAAGGAAAGTGGATATGGATTTGGTGCAGTTCTATAATGTGGAAACAATAAAAAAGAGAAAGGAAATGTTGCAAAACACTTTTTAGTAATTACAGCAACTATTTCCAAGACTTTTGAAATCTATGTTGATACATAAATGCAATTATTATTAATTATTCTTATGTAATTAAACATCACTAAAAATTAATCCAAAACAACAGTTAAACAATACATGCAGAAACTGATGTCATATGGCAATGCTCTGTAAGCCCTAGGGCTAGGAAGCTTTCAGTACTGAAGACCTTTATTTCCATATGATAAAGTGGGTGAACGGAGGGAATAGTTTTAGCTCCCATAGATTAATTTGCACATGTGCTCTATGGCTTTTCTGTAGGTAATAAGTAGACAGGTAAGAGGAAAAAATGCACATCATACTAGCTGTAGTATCTGTGTGCCACAGCTACATGATGAATTTCACAATTTGTGAAGCTGGACTAGCAGACTCAAACTAGTTAATTAAGTGGGGAAAATTAACTGTATTAAACTTGAAAGCATGTGGTCAAGTTTATGCAGAGGAACTTTTTTTGGCATATGGTATAATCTCTGAAACTTTGAAGCAAGTTACATTTTTGTTTATCAGAATCATATTTTAGCAATTCTTAGTTTGCACATATTTAGAAATGTTCTGAACACTTGAAATACATGTTAATTCTGTAGGCTATGTCTGTATTACATTATGGAAGCATCACTTGGTCCCCAGTTAAGGATTTGCTTTGCACTTACAATAGAGCTATTAAGGTATAATGATGCATTTTCAGTCAATTTAACAGCATAACTAATAATAAATTAATCCCACAGCATATGCTATGTGAAAAAATTAGCATTTCTGAAATAAGTATTTAATTTTCTTAATGGTGCATAACTTTTTAGCTTCTGGCATTCCATTTCCTTGTTTGTTTAGATTTGGTAGAAACAGTGATCTGGCTGAAGAAAACCTCAAATCAGAGACAGAGTTCACTTGCGTATGTGTATTGTTCTCTGTCTGATGCAGCATAAGACTTCTCCAAATATTTGTAAAGGCTAGTCTCTAACAGTTGATCCACTGTGCAGGCAATGTTATTGCTTCATGAAATGGAAGTTTTCATTTAGTTCAAGAGCTTTGAACAATGCTGGGAGTAGAGTGTCGGAAGTTTGGACAACTGGAAATACAGAGGCAGTGCACTGAGCAGAAGTTCATGTAGCAGGAGGCCTAAATTCTCCCTGCCATTTTCTAATGGGAATTCTGCAATGGCAAAGTGGTAATATGCCTGCAGAAAATGCATACAGGCAACAGGTCTATGAAAATGTAGGCAACTTCAGAAAAATGCAAGTTTACTAGTACTCTAAGCAGTAAACTGCAAAGTACCTTCTACACTGTTGACTGTTACACAGTCTGGGGAACAAACAATCTTAAGCTGTACCTCAGAGAAGCATGTGGTCGATGTTGCTATTTCTCCTGCCTGATAATGAAAGGTTAGGGAAACAGTCATCATTAAGGATATTTCTTGCCAAGAGGACAAAAAAGGTAGATGAGAAAGATGGCTTAATGAAAAGGCAGTTGGAAAGTGTTATTGTCATTGGAGGAAATACTGGCAAATAGTGTAACTGAACAAATCATTGACCAGGCTGGAACCTGTGTTTTAAAATGTTCAAACCACAGTTCCATTTTATGGAAGTAAATAAATTACAAGCAATACCAGTGGTAAATCATGTGTAGACAGTAACAGAAGTTTTCCCATGAATTCTGCAGATTACTGAAAGAAATGCATAAGTATTAAAATTGAATATAGACATTCACTTCAAGAAATGACAGCTCTGCTTTTGAATCTAAATGTTCAATTAATAATAACAGAGTTTTGCCATTCATATATTTACATTTTTCTTTAACATGATTATGAAAAATACCGTTTTTTTTTATATGGGAACACTCAACAATTGGAAGATAGTTTTTTTTATTTTCAAAGAAAGAGACATTGCTGCAGGACTTAATAATTTAAGGATGGACATGAAGTCAGACACTGGGAGGAAGAAATGAGGAATTTGTTGGTACACCAAGGACAAAGAATTTGTTTATCCACAGGGATTACATAGACTGTGGCTAAGTGAGTGATACCTACCACCATAACATTGTAGTGCTGACATAGAGAATAATTGGTTCACATAAACTTCACTGCTGTTCATTCCTTGGTTGGCTTTCTAGAAAAAGCTCAAAGTTGGAAATACTGAGGGTGAAAGTAGCTGTGCATGTAAGATTTTATTCTGTGGGCAGCACCTCTAAGTGCAAAGGGACTTCAAAGAAAGGAAGAAAGAATTTTTCAGATGACAACTTTTTGGCTTGATGATTTGGTTGGGAGACTTCTTTTACAGTTAAAGATGACGACTAGAAAGGTGTACCTGCCTGGGTAATAATGATTAGTCACATTAGTGACATAGCAGTATCTATATCCACAGCCAACCATAGAAAGAGCAAATTACTTTAGGAAGCATCTTTAAAAGTGGTATGTAAGTTGATAGATGCTTATCATTTCTGAATAGAGCTTTTGTAAAAATAAAGACTAGGTAAGCCCTGTGAATGCCAAATCTTCTCATGAAACCAGGGTAAGAACCTTTAAATTGTAGGTGTGTTGGTGCAGATACTCAGGTTATTGCATGTGTTCAAAAAGTGATTTTTGAAAAAAAAAAAAAAAATTTTTTTTTTTTTTTTTCTGTTTTTTTTTTTAAGGGGAAATTTTTTTTCTTCAGA
>VYZV01009739.1:21939-42552 GCA_013401275.1 Pandion haliaetus | reverse complement strand
CAGTTTTTACCATGGAGTTACGGCCATCTTCAGGAGCCTCCGCTCCACCGCTCACCTCCATGGGCTGCAGGGGGACAGCCTGCCTTCTCACCACGGGCTGCAGGGCCATCAGCCTCCTCAGGCGCCCCCTCCTCCCCCTCCTTCTTCACTGACTCCAGTATCGGCAGAGATGTTCCTCTCAGGTTTCCCAACCCCCACACTACCGGTTCCCCTTCTTAAATCTGTACTCCCAGAGGCGCTACCACCGTCACTCCCCTCCTAGACGCGGGTCCTACATTTTGGCGCGGGGAATTTTTCCAGCAGCTTCTTAAAGGGGCCGCCTCTGCAGTCCCCCTCCCCTGCCACCAAGGAAAACCGCGCCACAGAAACCCATAACAAAGACAAAACAAAACAATCTCAGTATAGTAGAGTGGTATGGGGATAAGAAAAAGTGAGTTTGTTTGATTCATGATCTCAGAATATTTCTGTTCTTTTCAGAAAAGGGATACTTTCAGACTCTTTGTTGTCCTTTCTTCATGCCTCCACAATTAAGAAGAAAGAAACAAATTCATACCAAATAATTTAGCAATTTGTTAACAAATTTAATCTGTATTCATCTATCAAAATACAGTATTTCAACACAGAGGGAACAAGCCCTGTGCAAATCCAATAAACTTCTCACATTGTACATGTTCTTCAGTCAGGCGTACTCTACCTGCCAGCCACCAATAAGACTGTTTAAACAATTGGGTTTTCACACTTATCTTCATAGTATGGCAAAGTTAAAACATTCCCAGCTATTCAGTGATCAGAAGTTAATTTACTCTATATTCTTTGTCTCTCCTCTCTGCTTCTAAGTCCTAGTTTCTGCAAAATACATATTTTTAAGAAGCCTCAGCAATCTTTTACTTTCAAATATACATGAGGGAATTGACAACTTCCATTGCCCACTCAGATTCTTCGTGACACCACCAGAAAGTTTTGAAATGTCTGCAAGGGATTCCTACACATTCCCAAGAATTATTATACCATTTTCAGTATTTTAACAGTGGTTTGTACTGTTTTTTTTTGCAGCAATACTCTTTTACTCCACTTTCAGTCCCAGGGTAGATCCAAGCAAACAGTCTAACTGCATGCAGATTTTTGACTAGGTCAACCTTTAAGGAGCCCTCTGAGTTGCCGATTAGTAACAGGTATTTGCCAGGCCCTAGTTTCATTGCTGCAGGATGGAGCACGCAAATACACCTCTCCCCTGAGGGAGTAATTTAGTCAGGATTTCTGGTGGAGTAACTATGAGTTCTTTATTAGCATTCCAGAGAGTGAAATCCAAAGATGAAGAGTGGCACAAATTTCTCCCAGCAACATCAATAGGGGAAAAACATTACTTAGCTGCAAGGAAAAAGGAAAGAGAGATGCCTTAGAATAATTAATAACAGATCCAGAGGCTGTTGTGCAGTAAAAAATCTTTCATGAATCTGGATCATCTTAGTCCAAAATATATGAACCACCCCTCACCGTCCAAAATTTGAAGATCCTATGAATCTTATTAGCAAGACATTCATCTAGCTCTGCAAACTACTAATGTGTCAGAGTGAGAGCTCTCAGTCTCAATAAAAGAATTGCAAGAGGTTCTTCAAAAGTTTTGAAGATTTCTATTATTTCGGTATTTTTACATTTTCTTTAATATTTGTTGAAAGGCTGTAAAATGTAAAAAATAGTGAAAACCAACTCATCCTGAATTTAATACAAGTTTTAACAAGTAGTTTACTTTTATGATTAAGACACCATTTATTGTGGTTTACACTCAGCCAGCAACTAAGCACCACACAGCCACTTGCTCACTTCCCCCTGTTGGGATGGGGAAGACAATCAAAGGGTTAAAAGTAAGAAAACTCCTGGGCTGAGATAAAGACAGTTTAACAGGTAAAGAAAAAGTATTGTGTGCAAACAAAGCATAGCAAGGATTTAATTCACCAGGTCCCATGGGCAGGCAGGTGTTCAGCCATCTCCAGGAAAGCAGGGCTCCATCACCCATAACAGTGACTTCGGAAGACAAACGCTGTAAATCTGAATGTCCCCCACTTCCTTCTTTTTCCCCCAGCTTTATATGCTGAGCCTGATGTCATATGGTCTGGAATATGATGTGATCAGCTGAAGGTCAGCTGACTCAGCTGTGTCCCCTCCCAACTTCTTGTGCACCCCAGCCTCCTCGCTGGTGGGGTGGGGTGAGAAGCAGAAAAGGCCTTGTCTCTGTGTAAGCACTGCTTAGCAATAATTAAAACATCCCTGTGTTTATCAACACTATTTTCAGCACAAATCCAAAACATAGCCCCATACTAGCTACTGTGAAGAAAATTAACTCTATCCCAGCCAAAACCGGCACACCATATTATGCTTGAGTGAACTAAATGCCATAAGCATGTTATCATCATCTGAGGTAATGACACTGAATTTTAATTTTGATGTGGGATGTTAATTTGGAATGTTATGGCCACCAAGCACATGTTTTGCCTGAGAAGACTTAATCAGATGATACTATTATTTAGCATATTATTTCCCATGGGCAAATTAAGCTCAAGTGTTTAGCCCTGTGGATCCTTGAGAATCTAATGAACTAGCCTGGGATCACACACAAGGCAGCAGTTTATACACAGTGATATATAGAAAATCACATTTTAATTTCTTCAAACAAATAAGTTTTGATATTTTAGGGAAAAAATAATAGATTTGTTTTCTATTTTAAGTTTGACACTGAACTAGTTAAGTGTTTATGCAAGCATACATATACAGGGCTTAGCACTACATTAATTTGAACTGGAAAGCAAATGGAATATATCACTCTATCTCATTTTAAGATACAACAAAGGTATTTGTGCAGCCTCTATCTCTATTCCTCTGACAATTCAGTGTAACTTGGGATATCAGCTGATGCTGTATCTAAAAAAAATTAAAATGTTATCTGTATCTACTTCAGAAAAAATTATCCATTTCAAGCAAGTTTATGAAAGATATACTTCTGTGGTTTTATGGAAACATTATTTGTCAAGGAAGGGAAATTGCCTCCTGAAGCTATTAACTATGTGATGTGTGTCTGAAGACATGAAAATCTTCCGAAAGATTTAAAAAACCCAATAAAATAATTCACCTAGTCTAATTTTTACCTGTTAGTGGGTGACTTTTCTATTTAAGTTCCCTCACCAAACCAAGAAAGAAGCTTTTCCAAGATTGATTCCTAATGCTATGAATTACCAAGACAGTCTCTTACTAGGATGAACACACTGATCATCCACGATCTGTCATTAGTTTTTTGTTGTCAAGGACAAGGGCATTTTCTGCAACTTCTTTATTTTTCCTTCTAAGATAATAGGAGAAGATAAAGATGTAGGAATCAAATCATATCTTACCAAACCACCAAGAAAGTACAACAGCATATAAAATAGACTAATGAATTTGGAAAAAAACCAAGATTTGTCACAATTCTAGATATATTGTTTAGAAATACTCTATCTTTATTCCTTAGAAATACTGTATCTTTATTCCTTTAAATGATTACTTATATTTTATATTACAAAGACTTTCTCTTACTGTGTCAAATTATTTTTTAATAATATAGTCTAAGAACCATCACCTTATTTGCCATAAGATTTAACAAATTCCCCCTCCTACTTCCCAAATATCAAAACAATCAAAAATATTAAAAGAAGAAAAAAAAAATGGTGTTGCCTCTCATTTGTAAATTGAAATAAAAAGTTTTTCTGCTGTTTTACCAGTATGGCTGGATATCATAGAGTCAAAACATTTTCAGGTTCCAAACTGAGGAAAGTTATTCTTGACAGGTCCATTTTGTGTTTCATTCCATTCTTTCACTGATAGAAAAAGTATTTTTTAATGACTGTTACTAAGACATTTATTAAAAATAGATTTAGCAACTGTACTAAGATGAGAATGGTATGGCAAAAATAGTTAAGTTAAAATAAGTAAAACTCAGATTAGCTTTGGTGATTATATGGCAACCGTGTAAACTCTGTCATTTTTAGTACATTTTTAATAAGTCCCATAGAAAAGAGAAGATTACCAGCAGTAAAAAATAATTTTAGGGATAAATCCTTTTTCCTTCTTATATCTTAATTCAAAACTATTAAAAAAAATGATGCAAATGTAATCTTATGCCCATTTCCTTGAGATCCAACATTTCTGTGAGCAGTATTGTGTCTTTACTTGTGTATCTTTGCAGTGAACTTTGGCTGGAAGGAGGAAACATATCTATTTCCTAATGATTAGGAATGCTTTATTTTATTAGAAGCCCTACTTCATATAATTTGCTCACAAAAATCTAATGAAGCAGCAGGATCACTGGAACCAAGGAACTTTTTATTTTCTTTGGTTTTTATAAACATGTAGGCAGGGCCAAGATTAACAGTCTATCATTCTAATCACCAGTCCAAAATCATCTGTAAATGAATACATATCTGAGTAAAGATAGTGCTTACAGTCATGTCAAAAGCATGCTGACCTGGATCAAATCAGCTGGTCCATCTTGTCTACTTTGTCTTTTGCAAGTGCTAAATGCAAGATATTGAGAAAAATACAAAAAAATCTCTACCCAAACTTCAAACCTCCACACCAACAGTTTTCAGTCTGCATACAGAATATTTTCTTCTTAGCTGGAGGTTGCTTCCATGCATTGTTGAGTGCATTTGTATGCTTTTCGGAATTTTTTTTTAAATTTGCCATGGTCTGAGTTGCCTTGGGTATACCGGGAGCCACTCACAGCAAGGACCACACTGGCTGCTGTCCTTCACTGTCTCCCCAATGAAATAGGCTTTCTAGAGCTCCCATTGATTTGTGAAGGGTGCTATAGTTGTTTTCTGACAATAAAAATCTGCCTACATGGGGTATCTAACTAAGTGAATCTACTGTGAGGCCTCAGCCCTTGATCTATATGCCTGGGCTCTTGCTGGAGTTTGTAATTCTACCTCATAACCAGGAAAGAAGAAGGAGCCAAAAACTGGACAGAGGAGTTTTCTAAATACCATTATCTTTGTGTTTTTCTGATATTCCTGGAAATAATTGCTTTTGATGCATTCTTTTTAATCAGAATAAGCAAGAGATAAAAGAATCTGGAAAAAAAAAAAAAAAGCATTAAGATAAAAGAATCTGAAAAGGAGCATTTCAGGGACTTTGCTTCTCTTTATTTTCAAAGGACCATTTTTGCCTTCTTTCTCACTGTATTTCCAAAGTGTATAGCTATGTTCTAGGAGCTGACAGTAAGACTTTTCTCTTACTGGGAGAAAAAAAGAAAATACATATACTAGAAAGATATTCTGAAAATGCTGGGGAATGACTCAAAAATAAGCAGAATTTGTAATTTTTTTCATATCAGCATAAATTCACTATCTATAGTCATAAGTCAAAGTGCAACAGTTCTGATTTTCCAGGAAGAGGTGAATATCCAGATGTGAATGAGTTAATTTTAAACCATTCCTCAGTTATGTAAATGCACAAAATGTAGTGCCACTTTCTATTCTTATTACAATCGTGAGACTGTCACTATAATTGATTAATTTTGTGCCATTCTTTCCCAGTGATCTCTTTGTCACAAGAATGAGCTATCACAGAATTTTAATGCTTAGTACATTTTAGTTTTCGTAATGTATTCTGATTCTTATTCTAGTGACAAAGGTTGGCACAAAATCAGACCATATTCATAACAAAGGCTGCAAAAATAAAGCAGGAAACTGTATAGAATCCATCTTCATGACAATCTCAGAACAATGAGAACAGAAATATCACAAAACAAAACTCTTTGTTCTTGTGGCAGTCTTGGTATTGTAATATCACAATACTCCAAAATGCATTTCTGAACCTTTTGGATTGGGTGTATTGAACTCATTTTGCAGTATGGATATCTTTCACAATATTTTAAACAGGGGACAGCGGGAAAAAAAATTAGTATCAAAATGTGATTTGCTAGAAATAGTTGTAGCTTAATAGAAAACACCATTTGGCTGCTCATTAATTCTTAAATCCACCACTGAGTACTGGGGAGGAGGGAGTGGGGGCAAGCATGGAGGAAGGAAATACCAATGGTTGTTTTTCTTAGAACCTTTACACCACAAACTAGTTGTTTCTTTCTGGGCCTAGTGTTAATACAATTACTTGATAAACTGCGAACGTGGCAAAACTATGAATATCAAATACAAGAAACCTTCAGTAAGTTAGAAATAATAGCCATTTATTGAAGTTGTGGGTTTTGATGTTATGAATGATGTAAATTCTCCATGTTCTGCTCCTAGAAGTAGTGTGAACGAAGAACCAATGGTGAATTTATTTTTGGTTCTCTAGGGTAAACTAAGCTATGTTCTTCAACAACAAACTCATTGATTGCATACAGTCTCTACATTTTTCTGTGCTTCTGTCTAATGTTAATTTTACTTTTAGCACACCAATTTTTGAACCTCTCTGTTGGAATGAAAACTCTTGTTAATATGCATACAAATAGGTAAACAAGACTGGCTATGTGGTACTTTATTGTAAACAGAAAGAAAAAAATCCCGTTCAACAGCTTGGTGGACAGATAATTGGATGGTGAAAATATTTTCTGGTTTAACAATGAAATTATAATCATAAATGTTTTAATTCAAAAGTCAGTCCGTATTTCTAATTTCAACAGTTTATATATTTGGCTGTGAGCTTACACGTGACATACAACTCAAAGTTTTCTTTCATATTATTTTTTGTATAACTTTCTGCAATCCAAGAGGAATAGGAAGCAATACCAAGTACTTACAGTAATATTTATTAAGTTCTAGTGTACTACAGTGCAACTTCAGAAAGAACACTAAAATATTTATGCATGTATGGGACATCTGTCACCTGTACTGCACTACTGTAGACAGAGGCTTGACGCATATTTAAATATTGCAGAATGGAAGCTAAGAACATATATTAGGGAAATACTCCATGCTTAGCTTTTATATTACAACATTGGTTTCTGCTGTTGCCCACTGTTGAAATCAAAGTATTTCATTAGATGTGCTTTTGGCTTCTCTAATAGCAGCTAGATACCAAGAAGTACAATCTTTTTGAAGAATACTATACACAAAAAAAAGTATTTCTTATTATTTCCTGTTTCCACTGCACTACAATTCCAATAGGAAGCACAGTAATAAACACTTTCCTTGCTCTGCGCACGTCTGTACATTTGTGATACCATTGTTTTTCAACATTGAGAGACTGTTAGTGAAAAAAAAAAAATCCCTTGTTCAGACTGGTGAAAAATCTTTTCTTCTTGGGATCAAGATTAAATAAAATCCCTTATATAGCTCTCTGAATTCATAAGTGTATGATGATCTACTGCCCTGGGAGTCCAGGAATACCCACCCCAGGAGGGAATTAAAGAGGTTTTGCTTACAGGAATCATTTTTTTAGACTGTTTGAGTATACAAAAAGAGAAGACAGCATCTATTATTGAAATCAGTGAATTTTAAAGGTCAGCTCCCAAACACAGATGACCAAGAACTATACTCACGTGTAGACGTTCAAGTGCTATTTAGGCATTCATAATCCATCTGGAGTAAAGGCTGAACACATCCTCCAAAAGAAACCAGCAGAATCTTATCTGAAAACAGACAAATACATAATGATTTTGGACTTAAATTAGTGGAAATCAAATCCGTTACTATCCCAATTGAAATGATCTCAGAAACAAAAAAACAAGAACAGCAGTTTCATAATATATAAGCTACATGTAGAGTTCCTGGAATTAACTCTTTACAACATTTGTCTGCATGTTTTTATCTCTTAGAGACATTCCTTTAAATGTTCAGAGAAAGCTGTCCAATTGCCTATGAATCTGTTTAGTCCACATACTAGATTTTCCAAAATACGCAGTTATTTATTAATATTTGCCAACCTTATCCCCATTACATTAAGAAAAAAAAAATTTCTCTGGAGCAGTGCCTATACCATTGTTAACACAGCAGGACCTGTTGATATATATTGCGTACTCCCTTTTTGCCTGTCTGGGTCTCTCCAATCAAAGGAAACAGGGCTATGGGAGGAGAGAGGAAACAAGTATTTGTGGCCATTCACAGTACTCAGTAAGCAAGATGTGCTCGTAGGTCCAGGAACTGGGAAGTGCCTCCTGGTCCTACAGATTAGATTTGTACACTGGGTATATATTAGCACTGCTAATGGAATTAAATGCTTCCCTTGAAACAGTATTATCTGGGTCATGTTTTCATAACCTTCCTGTGACACTGCAATCCAGGAGTCCATTTTGTGACTTTTGAAGTATCTCTGCTGTTACTATTCATTGATAAGGAGAGCATCAGGGTTTCTCCTGCTGCATTAGGCGTGTGCTTTCCATGACCATCACTGATTTGGGTGCCCACAAAGGGATTCCTGAAGGTGGCTGCTGTCCAGGCATCTCAGCAGTGGCCACTTTCTTTCCCCCTTCAGCAGTTCAATCTGTTGGTTTAACAACGACTGTTCAGAAAACTGAAAGCACCAGGGGGGAGTAAAACTGTTCTGGTAACAAGGCTCAAGCTTGCACCAGTGGATACCTAGCCACTGTTGTCAGGGAGGTACTGTCCTCCTACACCACTGCTGTCTGTGCTGCTACATGGACTGAGGTGAGCTTTGTAGCTCCCAGGGTGATGGAGGAGGGATGAGTGAGACTTGGCCAAAGACCTTCCACCACCCTACCTTTCCCAGCACCAGAAGAGGTGATTTGCACATCCCAGACAGGAATCAGCCCCAGTCTGAGAGAGGCCATACGACTACAGCCTTTCTGCAACAGAGGGGAGAACTAGCCAGGTGGCCGAGGAGCTTCCAGTAGGAATTCAGTTTGGTGGTCCAAGGCCTCCCCAAGGGCAGAAGCCCAGCAGCATCTCTCATGCTTACACTGCCTACTTCAGCAACCCCAGCTGTTCAGGGCCTCTGTCCTGGCCACCTGGGGATTGACACACCAGACCGATTTTAAGTGCGATTGTATCCAAGTGTGCGTGAGTGTTGGTGTTGAGCTTTTTACCCTGCATTCTGCAAATTTTGCTCCTCTGCTTCAATCAGAAGTAAAACTTTCAGACCAACTAAGGTGAATGTGGTTTGTATCAGACTAGTTATCCCCCTGGGTGACAACTGCATGAAGATGGCCAGTTTGTTGTCTCCTGTTTATGCTCCACACTCCTCTGGACCTTGAGTATCTGTGATCCCCCCTCCTTGTGCTCAAGTGTCTGTGCTCTAATCCTGAATAGTAATGGAATGCAAAATGTGCTAATGGGATGAGAGCTCCAAATCATCACCCTCATGAGTGACCTTTTAAAATCAATGACAAATTAACATTCAAATCTGTCCCCAGGTAAATCAAAGGGAAGTGCTGCTGGGGATCACACTTGTGTAGCTGCAAGCCGGCTCAAGAACAAGGGTCAGTTCTACAGCCCACCCTGTTCTGTACACTTAGGGAGCAGAAGAATCAGTTTTGGCTTTCTGAGTAAGGTTGTCTCAAGTACAAGTGAAAGAAGAGAACCATGCCTCAAAGAAAGCAAGTGACCTATTTCTGTGTTTTTCTTTGATTGTTTGTTTGTTTGTTTTTTAAACACAATTTTGAATTATTCTTTGGATATATTTTACAAACTATGAGAATATAGGATTGCTTTGTGAAATTACAACTTTCAAAGCCTCTTCTGAGAAACTTTAGAAGTCATGTGCTAGCAATACTCTATGTTCTTCACTTTTAAGAATTATTCAGTGTAAAACATAGTACTTTTAATTTATTTCCCCCCCCCGGGGAATCAAACCAACAGGACCTGTTGAAAAATCTCTTTGGCAGTCTTAACATCAATGATGGTTCTTCTGGATGCTCTAGAAAGGAAATCCTTTCTAGAAGTCCTTTCAAGAAAGGAGAAGACAATTGACTAGAGGATGCTGCTTGCATGCCTTGAACATTGCTAGTTACAGTTCCTGAGTGAGGGGTGTTAGTACTGGTATCCATTATGACAAGACTCTGGTCAGTTCCTGTTTTTCAAAGCTCAACTTCAGCTTTTCTAATATCACCATCTAAGACCCTTCTTGTGGTAGTAAAATAATAATTTTTGGTGGTTACTCCAGTTTCATTGCTGACTCTAAGTATCTTCACATTCTGTCATTCCCAGAAAAGAAGATGGAGACTCATTTTCCTCCTCATTTATCTGACTTGTGCCTGTCCAAATAATGCTGCTGTCAAATTCAAGACGTTCTAGCTCCTTGTCACTATCACTATAAATTGTAGTCACAGCTGGAAAAGAATGTGCTGAATTACTTGTGTGATCTTTCTTGTATTTATACTTAAGCTTTTCCTTATTCTCTTTGCAGTGCCTCATTGTATCATTTTTCCTTCATAGACTGTCTCCATACTTGCACACCTAATCTCTTTTTTTTTTTTATTTTCTTACACTTTGTCTCACTTGTTTTGTTGTCTGAAAGGTTATCTTCTTTTTTTGTAGAAAATTTTGATAAAATTTTCTTGTCATCATTTCCTTTCTCTAGAATTGCACGGTCCTTGACTGTATTGTCCAAGTGGTGAGTTTTTTACTTCCTTTTTCCAACAGGCTTTTCACTTTCAATTCCATCAGTATAGAATCATAGAATCACTGAATTGTTTAGGTTGGAAAAGACCTTTAAGATCAAGTCCAATCGTTCAACCATGCCCACTAAACCATGTCATGAAGTGCCTTTATGCACTTTTTGAATATCTCCAGGGATGGTGACTCAACCACTTCTCTGGGCAGCCTGTTCCAATGCCTGACAACCCTTTCAGTAAAGACATTTTTCCTAATATCCAATCTAACCCTCCCCTGCCACAACTTGAGGCCATTTCCTCTCATCCTATCACCAGCTACCTGACAGAAGAGACCAGCACCCACCTTGCTACAACCTCATTTCACGTAGCTGTGGAGAGCGATAAGGTCTCCCGTCAGCCTCCTTTTCTCCAGACTAAACAACCCCAGTTCCCTCAGCTGCTCCTCATAAGACTTGTGCTCCAGGCCCCTCACCAGCTTCATTGCCCTTCTCTGGACATGCTCCAGTGCCTCAATGTCTTTCTTGTAGCGAAGGGCCCAAAACTGAGCACAGTACCCAAGGTGCGGCCTCACCAGTGCGGAGTACAGGGCGACGATCACTTCACTGCTCCTGCTGGCCACAGTTTCTGATACAGGCCAGGATGCCATTGACCTTCTTGGCCACCTGGGCACACCGCTGGCTCATATTCACTTTCAGAGGGTGTCCTTGACATATTGCTTGATTGACTCCCTGACCCTCAGCTTTCATAATAACAGCAGTGTCTCTCATAGAGTCCCCTCCAGTTATGCAGACTTATCATTTCATTTAAAGACAGTATACCATATTCTGGACTAGTAAATTGCCTTGAATAGTGAGCATTAGGCTGAGTCCTTCTGCATGAGGATTCGTAGGCATCTTCAACCACGTTTTGACTATAAAAAGGAGAACACTTCTGGTATCTACTTTGGCAGTTGTCTCTCATATAGTAATGATGACTATCTATGCTTCTTGATCTTCTTTTTCCACGGCTTTGCTATATGCTCATGGTCTACGTACTCCTCTGGATGTAGTGCTTTCATGACTTAGAGAGCCTCTTTGACGTTCTTGAGAGGTGCTGGTGTCGTGTTCTCAATATCCTCTTGTTTCTTTTGCTCCTGTGTATGCTACTACCTATGTTTCTTGATCATCTCCTTTTAAGTTGACCTTTGCCATGGTACTCCTTCCTAGTCCTACGGCCACCACTGACTCGACTGTGCTGTGAATAGGATTGTGGACTCATGGACTTTCCTTTTCTTCACAATCTGTGATTACAAGGAGAGCACATTGTGTCCCTTCCTGAAGAGGGGCTTCAGATCAAGTCCTGTGGAGATAGATCTTTTACTTTACATTTTTTCATCTTTCTTCTTGACTGCAGGGAATGAGCAGTTTTACACCTACCTACATTCTCTGAATATATGGAGGAGTATGGCAAACAACTTCTGGTTGGCTCATGTCACTACAACTGTGAAACTGTGTTGGCTGCTGTTTCTTTACATCTTCCCTTTTCTCTCCCCTGACTGACTCCTGTGTCCAAGGACAGCTCAACAGGTTCTTGTGTCCTCTCAGTTAATGGCTTAACATACCCAGCAATAACACAACTGTCCAAAGAACAGTCACTGTCATTTAAGTCAGCATTAGCCTATAACTGAGTTTACTGTTCCGTTCTCTTCACAGAAAGTCCTCACCAAAGCTTTCTGAAACTAGAGAACTTATTGTTGCATGAACCTCTCTGTTCTGAAATGGAACGTGATAGCTCTGGACTTTCATCACCCAAGGGGGATTGATCAATATCAGTCACAGATGTACTGTGATCTAGTTCTTAGGAATCTGCCTCATATGGAGATACTATAATAATTGATGAGTCTGAACAGCTGTTTTCATAATACAATGGAGCAGGAGAGTCATATTTGGCATGCTGATCATATGCTTCTATGTTAAAAGGAGGCAGGGCAAGACAAAAAATCAGCTGAAGTACGGTGTTCCCATGTTAGGGTGTTATGGTAAGGAAATCTCCAGCCATCAGGGCTGGGAGAAGAGCCATTTTCTGAAGGTCTGTGTAAGTACACCTTAAAGTCACCTTTATCATGAATTCTGTGGAAAATAGAATAGAAAGACTGCTTGCAGAGCAGGCATTCTGCTTTGGTTTTTGACGACTCCTGGACAAAACAGAAACAGAACGTCCAGAAGCAGTGATCTGGATAGACAACATTGTCAAGTCTGTCTAAGCAGATGGAGCTTTAGAGTCAGGAGATGCTCATTTAGAGTCACCAGATGTACTGGTTTTGGCTGGGATAGAGTTAATTTTCTTGATAGTAGCTTGTATGATGCTATGTTCTGGATTTGTGATTAAAACAGTGTTGATAAACACAGGGATGTTTTAGTAATTGCTGAACAGTGCTTACACAGAGTCAAGGCCTTTTCTGCATCTGACTACCCTGCCAGCAAGTAGGCTGGGGGTGCACAAGATTTTGGGAGGGGACACAGCTAGGACAGCTGAGCCAGACTAACCAAAGAGACATCCCATAACATATGACACCACGCTCAGCAATAAAAGCTGTGAGAAGAAGAAAGAACTGGGGGACATTTGGAGTTATGGCATTTGTATTCCCAAGTAACTGTTGCATGAGATTTGGCCCTGCTTTCCTGGAGATGGGTAAACACTTGCCTGATGATTGGAAGTANCATCTGACTACCCTGCCAGCAAGTAGGCTGGGGGTGCACAAGATTTTGGGAGGGGACACAGCTAGGACAGCTGAGCCAGACTAACCAAAGAGACATCCCATAACATATGACACCACGCTCAGCAATAAAAGCTGTGAGAAGAAGAAAGAACTGGGGGACATTTGGAGTTATGGCATTTGTATTCCCAAGTAACTGTTGCATGAGATTTGGCCCTGCTTTCCTGGAGATGGGTAAACACTTGCCTGATGATTGGAAGTAGTGAATGAATTCCTTATGTTGCTTTGCTTGCACATATAGCTTATGTGTTACCTATTAAACTGTCTTTACCTCAACCCACAAGTTTTCTCAGTTTCACCCTTTTGATTGTCTTCCCCTTCCCACTGTGGGGGAGTGAGCAAGAAGCTGTGTGATACTTAGTTGCTGGCCAGGGTTAAACTACAACAATCATAGAATCACAGAACCACAGAATCATAGAATGGTTTGGATTGGAAGATCATTTATTCCACCCCCTCTGCTATGGGCAGAGACATCTTTCATTATATCAGGTTGCTCAAAGCCCCATCCAACCTGGCCTTGAACACTTCCAGGGATGGGGCATCCACAACCTCTCTGGGAAACCTGTTCCAGTGTCTTACCACCCTCACAGTGAACAATTTCTTCCTAATATCTAATCTAAATCAACCCTCTTTCAGTTACCCCTTGTCCTATCACTACACTGTCTGATAAAGAGTCCCCATCTTTCCTTTAGGTCCCCTTTAAGTGCTGGAAGGCCGCAATAAGGTGTCCTCAGAGCCTTCTCTTCTCTAGACTAAACAACCCCAACTCTTTCAGCCTGTCATCACAGGGGAGGTGCTCCAGCCCCGGCCCTTGTCTGGGAAGCCCTCCTCCAATCTGTTGGCAGCTGATGCAATTTACTTGTGCTAGCTCAGGGCAAAATTTTGGTACCCACTGCAAACTTCTTAGCTGCTGAAGTCTTGTTCTACCAAAGAAAGGGACAGAAAGATCATTACTCTTCCAGAGAAAAAAAAAACCTGTTGAAGTCTAGACAAAGAAACCCATAACCATTGTCTTTAAAGTTGAAAAAGCCATCATTAGCCCGCACTGAGAGAATATTAAAAGAGACAATGCAACACTAACTGCTTTGCTTGGTTTCTCTGCAGAACATTTGAGAAGTGTAGGTGTCAGGGGTGAATTTCATCCCAACATAGAAAGGAAGGACTCTAAAAAACATCCAGGCTTAGGATCTACATTTCTAGAAAACCTGCTTTCACCATTCTCATTGCCTTCACTAACATGAGCAGAACTGTCTTTTCTCCTCCATTTTTAAGCGGAGATCTTCATTGGCAGAACTGCCTCTTTCAGGGGAACGTAGGAGTCTGTAGAATCATGTATTCATGAGAGTCCTAAAACATCTGTTCCCTTACCATTGCAGACATGCCAGAAATATAGCAACTGACACCTCCTGCCCCAAAAAACACTGACATTCTTTCCACCCTTAGAAGCCCATCCTTGACACTGGTGTTTGCTCTTTCTGACTTCCAAAGGACATCTTTTTTGCTTTTCTGTTCTACATTCCTCTTTTCCTACTGATGCTGTTTCCCTACTGTCCTCTTTTTTCTCTGTCAAGGTTCAGCAGCTGTTCCCTTGCTGCAGACTCTCTGCAAAGCTCTGCAAGGCTCTCTGCCAAGCTCTCATGTGCAAAGGCACATGAGAAACTAGATGGAAGTGGATCTTCTGGGGAGTTCTCCTGGCAGTCAGCATGCTGTAGCTTCTTCTCACTGGTACTTCTATACCGCTTGAACATTATTGCAGAATAAGAATGTATCTCCACAGAATAAGATGTGTTGAACAAGAAATGCAACAGAGGAAGATAGTAAGGCTTATGGTCAGAGGACAGACAATAGTCCAATCTAGTGACTTTGGAAGCACTGGCAGAACCAGACACGTGACATTGCTAGGGGTGCTCCTGCACCAAGCTCATTAACCTGTGACATCACAGTAAGCTATGAGGTCTGCAGGCTCCAGGGACAATTGCTACTACTATATAACATGCTGTGATTTACCTGATCTGTACATGCAATGAGTAATTTTTAAACTGTTCAAGCAATTCCAGGTCTCTGTTTCACATTAAAATCAGGCTCTGAAGTGCTGAAAGTTTTAAATGGAACTTGAATCATGCTGGCCTGTGTGAAGACTGCAGGCAGGACTTGCTCTGTCTTCCCCATTCTTAAATGATTGTTTTGAAGTGGTTCAGAAAGATTCTGATTAACATCCTCTGAGGCACATTTCCAAAAGAGACCAAGTTTTACATATTAAAAATATGAGAACAGTTAGTTCCATCCTTAAATTAAAAAAAACAACAACAACAAAAAAAAGAAGTATTTAACCTAAAGTACCAGTCTCAAAGTTCCACTGGGCCTCTACTGCTCATATACCCTCTGCCTCTGCTTTACTGAGCCGACAGTGCTGGTTACTACTGGTGGACCATGCATAGAGACTGTTAGCCTGGGTGATCTCCAGAGATGCTTTCCACCCTAAATTAGTCAATGGTTTTGTAACTATAGCAGAAATCACCAGATATTGTTCCTACACCTGTCATGAGGTATGCCGTGCCTTTGTATCTAGTCAAACTGTCAACTCTGCTTAGCCATAAATCTGTCTATTTTAAAGTTTATGTATCAAAATTATGCTCAGGCATTATGTGTCTGTGGAAATGAGTGACCAAGTTACTTAGACAAAAGTCATTAAGCCTTCTTTTATAGCAAGCCCAGGAGCAGATTGTAACCACATGCTGAACGCTGGGCAGAAAGTGTGCTGTACAGACACACAAGACACACACAGGCACACTGGCCCGGGTACATGCATGAGTGGACAGAAAAGCAGTGGGTTTGTGCCCAGTGATGAGTGCATCTAAAAGGGTGTATTCCATTCTGTGTGCAGTCCTGAAAGAGCCCTCCATGCAAAGATGACTGCAATGGCAGAGAGTTGGAAACATTCACATGAGAAGCAGCTTTCTCACAACAAGCTAAGCTGGTGCAGAAGACCAGTCTTTGGGGTTGCATTTTTTACGTGTTTTAACCAGCCAAGAATACAATTACACAGCAGGAGTGTTTCCTAAAAAAAGGTAGAGCAAAACCCACCTAAATTTTAAAATATATTTTTGGGAATATGTGAGCAAGGTAAAGACTTTTCCCCGCATAGAAGAGAACCGTCAAACAACAACTAAGCTGATATTCAAATTGAAGTTGTGCACATGCACCTGCTTGTGGTGGTCGCCGGGGGTCGTGGGGATGAAGGCAGATGACTCCTCTTCGTCACCGCTAGTTAACCTTTGTTCCTGCGCAGACTCAGTTCTTTGGCTGCAGGGCCGGTTTCATCTGATTCTTTAAGACAACCTCCTAATTTCATCAAGAACTATCTTTCGTAAAGAGTTGCAAGACTTTCTACTTCGGTTAGTTTGCATAGCTGTTAGCAAGATGCTAAGCCTTATCTACCAACTTAATTCTTTGGTATGCACAGCAATCACCCAATCACTAAGTAATGCTTTTCCTACCAGGATTTCTTTAACCCCTTCTCTCAACTGAAGCATTTTTTACATTATTTTTATTTCATAAAGTTGGTTTTCAGTCCCTTCATGGATAACTTTTCACCTTTGTTACTTGGCCTTGTTAAGAGCCTTTCTGATCCAATATTAATGCAAATTACATTGTCATGTTTTGTGATTGTTCTACACTTATCACTCAGCTATAGCCTAGATTCACAGATTTTTTTTTCAATTTTAATTTTTTTTTTTTTTAATCACTAATGGATTTGCAGCTAACCTATGGCTCCAGCCATGGTCAGTTGGCTTCAGTATCACTGATGTATGCATTGTGCTGATAAGTACTGTGGTTCATTTTCCTCTTGGGTAAGCACAGTTAAAAAAATAAGGGAGGGGGAGGAGAAAAGAGAGAGAGAAACTGTCAGACTAATAATTACCTTAGCCTGAGACAGGGATAGCAAAACACACTTGATTGCTTTCTAACCTTCAGTACTGTGTAATGAAATACGGCTGCTTCAGGACAAAAAACGTGTGAAAAGTTGTTGTCATTTTAATGTTATTTCACTGAATTCCTCAAAACTGCATTCATTCAGCATTATCAGTGTGATAATGTTTTAATTAAAGGGCAAATCTTGATCTAATTATGAATTCTTTCCCCACATCAAAAGGACTGTCCCTAATATTCTCAGTGTCATAATTTCATATCACATTTTAATTTGTTAGTTCATCAGTGTGAACTGAGTATCCTAATATGTAAGAATCATTCGTCAGGATTCAGTGATCTAACAATGCTTGTTGGAAGGTGAACTGACTAGTAAAAAGAAAGAAGATTTCAACCTTATGGAACATATTATGAAATAAATTTTGTATGCAACAGTACTTGCATCACATAGGGATACAGGAAAGACTGTTCTTCTGATACATATTTTGCTGTATGACATACAATTTTGCCTGTTTCTTGGTCAGAAAAGGAAAAAAAAACAACAAAACATTTAATTCCTTGCTAGAGAGACTTTAAGTCTGCAATAGTGGTTGGTGCTGTATGACAAGTAAAGATGTTGTGATTTTATTACATACTGATTATGAAGATCCAAGGTAGACCTGGCCAGATAAATAGATAAACTCAGAAATTATGTATATCTCAAACTGCTCCAAGAAATGCCTATCAGTATATCTGCATGTATACATAGTTTCTGTCATTAGTATCCCATAATTCCTTTATCTAGAGCTAAAAAGTAAAAAAGGGAAATTAATCAACAGAACTGGAGAAACATATTGACAAGTAGCTGATTAAAACTAAGAAGAGATTTGAAATAGATAGTCATGTTTCTTATAACTTTGTTTTTTTTAAAAAATTACACCTATTCTTATCTTGCTACAAAATTTGTGTAGGTAACTCTCAATAATCCACCTGTGTTGGGTTTTTGCTGTATTATAAGCATTTGCTACATCATGTCATCTGTTGACATCATAAATAACTCACAGTTACTTTTATGGCTTGCTTCATCTGCAGATGTTTTTAGAGTGTATACAACTGAGCATGTGAGAAACAGCATAATTCTAGAAATAATTCCAGAGATCTCCAAGCAATGAGAACGCATCCATTTGTCTTTCATTTTTGTTTGCATCATCTGCAAATATAAAGTTGGCTTTATTTACTGTAAGATTTACAAGTAAACTGGGTTACAGTGACATTTTGCAGAGTGTTAACCTCAGCATTAGAGTTTGCACCAGGCTTTTGAAGTGAATCTTCTGAAGGTGTCCACTGACCGGGCTTTTGTTCACTTTGTGTCCTGGGTCTGCAAAATGGGTACCTTTCAGGTGAAACTGAAGTGGAAAATCTTCTTCAGGAGTGCACACAATATGGCCCAACTGTTCATGGGCATTCATTGTTGAGTGACGTACAGGAGTTAATATCAGTTAAAAGCTTTGAATCATATACAGTTAGGATGCTGGGTCCCAGCGTGGACTGGGGACTACCTCAGTCTTCTACCACATGACTTTTAATATGCCTGTGTTGTACCAGTTTTTAATGATTGAATTTGAATCTTGAATGCTGAAATCTGACTCTTGAATCTCTGAATGCTTGCTTTAGGTCCCCCATACATTTGTGTGGAAAGACAAGCAGTGAAATTTGCAAACACTACACTGAGAAACTACCTGTAGCTGGACTATATGTAAAGATAAGGACAAACTTTATTTTACATGAGGTTTTGTCCAGTGTTTCAATATCCTTCCAAATGATGTAGATGAGTATCTTCTTCAGTTCTTTGCTCTGAGCTCTTGTCTAGAAGTTCCTGAGATCTCTCTCTTAGGGTCATTCCTTTATACAAACATATAGCAATGACAATCACAACTCCCTCCTACTCCAGCTACAGCTAGGTAGAGAATATTCGCTCATGATATGATAAAGCTGTTGCACTTGTTTATTCTTCTGATGGAAATCGAAAGCACATCTGAGGGTTGTTTTCAGTAGGAGGAGAAAAGCAAAAGATGTTGAGAGCTCTGGACTGAGGTTATGCTCAGCCTTCCCTACGCAAACTGTTACATTTTACACAGAATGCAACAAATAAAAAACAAAATAAAAGTTCTATATGCTCAAAGAAGAAAGGTGGAGTGATTTTGATTCCCTAGTCTACTGTTTATTTCAGTGAATAGAAACCCTGATTTGCAGGATCTCTGCATCTTTGTGTTATACAGGACATCTGCCTCTTTCCTAAGCTATCTGAACTTTTTCTGACAAATTCTACCTTCCCACAGCATCTAACTATTCTAATACAAATTTCAGTTTAAAAGTCACCATGCAGCTAATAGAAAGCCCTGTTATAAGGCTTATCTCATTAAATACTGAAATGCAAGCACCTCCCAAGTGAAATGCGGCAGCTGTTAAACAGTGAACAGCAATACTGCACAAGAACTCAGGACAGTGAAAAAGAACATTCTATCTAATTGAAACTGCAGGAGAATTGTTAGCAGACAGAATGCAATTATCTGAACTGGAAAGTGTCCAAAATACTACGGTTAATACATGCCTTTTCCTTGTTTTTTAATATTGTGGGGGAGGGAAAATGAGACTGTTATTGTGTTGCAGTAATGTGTAAATCATTCCACTTACTTGTTTGAATCCAAAAGAAGATCCTCTTTGGAAGAAAGTCCACTACATTATAGGATCAGAATAAAGCTAACGCAGCAGGAAGTGTCATCAGTTTACCCCCTTCAGCACAGTTTTCCTTTTGGGTCTTCTAAGTTGTGTTCTGTACAAACGCTGAACTCAAAGTCAGTGTGCTTGCTCAGAAACACATCTCTTAAAGAGTGGTTTTACAGAATGATGTAACATGAAAAGCAAGCATTGGTAAGAAGGTACTCTTTTTCGTTGCGGCATGATGCTATTATGTGGTGGTGTTGGGGTATTTTGGCAGCTCTTTTGACTCCTTGCCACTTACTCATATCACTGCTTGTTGAAGCAAGCTTTTTGGTTACTTCTTTACTGTATGCTCCTTCAAGTAAAAAAGTTTCTTAACAGATTATCTTTTTTAATTCATTAATTTAAAGAATTACCTTCATTTCATCTGCAAGGGGTTTCTCCATGTCCTTCGTATATGCTGTGTCAAACAATGCAAACTTCCAATCCCACCCATATTAAGGGTATGTCAAGACTCATCAGGTTGAGAAAAAGCATCCCTTGAAAGTTACTACCTTCAATTTACAGTTCTGCAGAAAGGAAAGCATTTGCAGCCAAGAGATGGGATAGAAAATTGCATTTCCTTTAGAGGACTGAGACTGCTGCCTCTGAAATACTTCATCAGAAGAAAATAATGCTAAAACTAGCAACA
>VYZV01009738.1:0-12023 GCA_013401275.1 Pandion haliaetus | reverse complement strand
CAGAAGGTATTATGTCTCCCTAGAACACTTGTCTTTCTCATCCTGAGACTATGAAAGCCACTTACACAAACATTATTCTAAAAGATAAAGTAAAGCAGAGGCAGAGTTTGAGAACTGTGGAACCCACAGCTCAGGTGAAAAGGCACAGTCCAGGTAGGTGCTGGCTGGAAGGCAGTTTGTGACATGGACAGAAATGAGGGTCTTCTCTTATAAAAACAAGTTTTGATACTTCAGTTCTCATTAACTCCATATGCTAGTTGATGTAAGTGGAAGTGTCAGTAAAACTTCAAATTTCTATTACAAATGTTATATTACAGCATAATTTTATAGCAATTGTTTTATAGCAATTATTGCAGGTTTCTGATGAAACAGGCCTTGCATTTTATCAAATAGTTCATAAAAAATCTGATGTTAACTGAATCATGTGAATTTCATTGAGTGTCAAAATAGCAAATTCTGATCATACAAACACTGACTTATGTCCATACCCTTAAGTGCCTATAGTCTGTTTACAATGGGGTAAAGTCAATCAAGGCTCTGGCTTTTTCCAGCAGCAAGCAGCTGCTCAGACACAGGACACCTGTTTTGAGCCCTTCCATTCTGACCAGCCTGAGGTTCTCCAATTTACCCCTCAGTTCCTAATTGCCCAGGCCAAATCGCCAGTACTCAGTTCCCTAGAAAACAAAGTATCCTGGACAAGAAGAAAGTTGTGACCTTGAACACAGAGAAATAAAATCAAGAAAAAGGGAGACAGCATGCAATTTTTTGGTCCCACCATATAATTTTCATTTACCTATAGTAGCATTCTTTTTGAGCCCAGACCACCCTCTTGCAAACACCAGTACGACTTTAAAAGCAGTGCCACTATGAAGAAGCCATGCTCTGAATTTAATTGCAATTTATACATAATTTAAAGATGTTTTTCACAGGCACACTAGTTTAAAGGGCTCTTACAATAAATTAGAATCACATTATTTCTAAACACATTCAGTTAATGTGTAAAGAAAAGGGATGCACTCACACAGCAATGGGAAGAAAAAAGTCTCCAATGGAACTGAAATGTTCGGAAAGTTCATTCGGAAAGTCTCAGTTCAGGTAAGGTTTCTGATTCCTCTGTGAAGATTTATTAAGGTCTGTCGAATCACCAGAGTGATTAACCAACATGTTTAAATTTTGTTTATAAAACCACTAGTAAAATCTAGACTTCAGAAAGTTTTAAGTAAATTATGTTCATCTTACATACTCAGGACTGACAAATATATGCTTCACTGCTCCTATGATCATTTTACTTCAATTTTTACTTTTACTGAAGGATAGTTATCAAATATTTGTCTGAGGTGAATTTTATAGGCTCAGATGTAGCTTGATAATCTTCCTCATCCTTTTCTACAGTAGTAAAACTGGCTAGCGACAGTTTTCTGTATTGACCCATCAGCCTGAGAATAATGATATAAGCTAAAATGGTGGAGTAGTTGTGCAAACTTTCCACATCCTGGTTATCTGAAACTCTAGCCATGAGCTATGGAATAAAACCCAACAGACTTTTGTGTTGTAATTGTGTTGACGTGAAAACATAGGGTCTCAATGCATTCTGAGACAATGGAGTTGGCAGAAGCCACCCAGTAACTCAGACCAAGTTAAGACTATTGCTTTTCATAGCATGTGAGAGTTTTTTGGATGACCTTTGGCTTTCATATTATAAAAAAAATCCCTCACACAACTGCTCATTCAACACATTTCATTTTTTCAGCACAAAGAAAGATATTTTTGTTACATTTGGTTCTTGCATGCCATTATGTGAAGCTAGATGATGAAACTCCACTTTACATGGCTCCCTGGTGCCTGAATCACTTCCAAATTTTTAGCTGATTAAAGCCCACAAAGTGTTCCTGCCAGCTCTACTGCACATTCATCCCTCATGCTCATTAGATTGAAGCAACAAATGCAGCTGTATAGATTTGTTTTCTGAGGGTTTTCTACTTTATTTTGTTAAAGTGATTGCCTCTTTTAAAATCGTATCAGTCATAGTCCATTGTCTGTGAGAATGCCATTGTTATGGTCTTTAACTGGGTACTGGTATTTCAGATAGTGTCGAGAGAGGTCTTTTTTCTAGTCACATATTGAGAGTTGTGCAGCATAACATTAAATGAGAAATACAGGACAATTCTAGTCTGTGATCCCCTCCTTTACAAATGCCTTTTGGATGTTTAAACTCCAATTCTTAGCTGGTAAGTGGATCCACCTCTTTCTAGTAAGTTATGCAGTACAGCCACAACCCTGATGCTGGTATCCCTGCCTTTTATTAAGGATGATGATCTACAAGAAATGCAACTCCCACAGAACACTGCCACTGCTCTTATTGATGGATTGTAGACACACACACATATTTAATTATTTCATTATAACTATATATTTAAAAGGTCTTTACTCTTTTTGGTAAGACTCCTTTAGGGGATCAAACACTCCATCTTTCTGCAGGTCTTTGAACTGTGTGAGGTGAGTGTTGGCCCATATCCTCAATACCTGTTCCACTGTGCAGGTGCCACAGCCTGGGTGAGGAGCGAGGCTGCACCTTTCCTCCAAGGGTGGCGAGGTTACTGTTCTGGAGCACACATCTCTAGTGGATACAGTCTGACTCATCCCAAAATGCTCCGCAGGGGCTTTGGGCATTAACATCCTTTCCACACCCCTTGCAAAATTTCTGTAGTCTTTACTAAGGGAAAATTTCCCACACTAGCCAGTATGTGCATGTTTATGGTGTTCCCAATTGGACGTGAGAGTTGGTTAATCAGTTAAAAGAAAAGAGCTGACAATTAAACAATAGCATTCTTATTCTAATATCCATTTCTAATGCAGGAGGGAGAGCAGTTAAAAGAGATAAAGAACTCACATGCATATACAAACAGCTAGCACCACATTGGATAAAATTCACCTATTCCTCATTCATGAGCAAATTTACAGTAGAGTTACAGTCATGAAAAATGTAAATGCAGCAAGATAAAATAAGAGGAAAGGGAGGCAAAGCCAGAGTAAATGAAACATAAATAACATGTTTAGAACTTACAGGAAAACCCAACAGCTAATATTTGCTAAGACAAAATGAAAACACATAGGCTAAATAATCTACAGCTGCACATCCTTAATACTAAAGCACATGCTTAACTACACTGGTAAATCGACTGAGAATGTTTTGCATTTTACAGGCTCAAGCCCTTAATGCATAGTGATAAACACAAATACATATCTATTTCAGTGTCTTGTCAGTCATTCATTCTGAGAGTTATGCCACTGTTTTAGTCTCCCATTTCTCCCACAGCCTCTCCATGTCTCACTTCAACTTCTGGCTTGCAAAATCTCTTATTTTTTCATTCAAATATCTCCTAGCACTCCCTTCTTACACTAATGTACAAGATGACTCAACAATAAACACCCCACCAATCTGAAACTGAGTCATTGTGTCTCTAAATGCCAAAACCAAATCATTGCCTGAACATATTGCTGCAAGCCTTGTTCTTTTCACCTTCATCACCTCTGTAGTTTATTGTCCTCATTCATCATGTCATATCTAAAATTAGAAGGTAAGCTCTTTGAGGTATGGGTAATGTATTTCCCCCTGTTCCATAAAGAGCCTACAAAAGTTTTGAGAAGTGTTAAAAATTTAATTAATATAAAGAATACCATAAAATAGTGAACAACAAACAACTCTAGTAATTCTTTTCCTAATTAAGTTTTGTGTTCATTCTTTCCCCTAAATTCTGTGAACCTTTCAAATAAAAATCCCCACTTCTCTGTGTATAAACTAAGGTTTTAAGTTTAATCTGTTCATGTTACTGTTACCATCCCCTCTGAACTAGTTTCTTCCAGTTGTTTGTCTTTCTTACATACATAGTAGATTTTGCTTCATTTGTTATTAGGAAAAAATAAATCTATCAGGATAAGAAACTGTTAGGACTAAAAGACAGTGAACATACTCGATTCAAAAATCTTCACTCTACCAAGCAAAACACAGTACTGTCAAATTTTTGGTCCAATGATACTTTTGAAGAGTAGAATATGCACACAAACCAAATAAATACCAACTTTCGGAGTAAGATTTCAAATACTCCAGCCTTCCTTATCAGTACTTTAAAATTAATACATACATAAAGACATAAATAAATGAAGATATAATTTATGGAGGCAACTTTAGCATGGAATAATTTAGCTAAAATCAAGGTAGTCATTTCATCCTGAAACATTCTGCTGTGTTAGGAACGTATTTTCAAACTACATTACCCATAGCATATTAATTAATGTAATCTAGTTAAGAGTAGGAGTTACCAGAATGCTATTACTACATCAAAGGTAACACATTACAGTCAGGTGAGCTGGAACTAATCAGCGTAACTCACTTTATAGGATATCACTAGAAGAGATTTATTTTGAATACTGTAATATCTTTGCACAGTTTTTCTCATACAATACTTGTTTTTGTATTTGAGCCCAAACATTTCACATTAATCAGTTAAGGAATCTTTTCAGTTTCTGAAAAATTAGAGTGCTTTTTGTTGAATGTATATTTCTTTTCATTGCTACAACTGGAATTTACCTGTAGCCTATAAAAAAGAAATGTCCTTAGGATGTGACCACGTAGTTTCTGAATAAGTGAGTAGAAACACCAGAAAATAATGGTATATATTGGAAACACTGACTCAACCTTTAACTATAGAGGCGTGAACTGTTACCTCTGTAATTACCGGTCAACCTCACTCATGCCCAATTAACGTTTTCCTCTGGTGGCATATACTTAAGTCTAACCCTTACTGTTTATTCTACAATATATGATTACAATGAACTCAGTGTTAAATAATGTAGTTGTGTCTGGCTACATACAGCAATTTGATAGAACTTGGTAAACAGTCAAACCAACCTCTCCCCAAAACCTATGATGTATATCAACTTGATACTTCCTCATTATCAAGGCAATATCATAACATAAAAATGCATTAAACATTCATAAAATATAAATTCATCAAAGTAGCAAAGAAAATCTGTAGCTTACCTGAACAAGGGTCTCCTGCATCATAAACCATTTCCAAAGTATCTTCCTTTCTTCTATAAGAAATTTCAGAATTCTATACTATAAAAGAATTGTGTCAAAATCAGTTAATAACATAAACAGTATAAAAAAAATTTTCACATTTAATAATGAAATTCTTTACTTCTAAGAATTTTTTAGATAAAATTCTTCAGATCAGCATTGCAATAAAGCCTAATATTTCCAGGTAGTTAAAGGTAGCAACATCTATTAAGATTGCTCCCAAATTTCCGTCATTACTCACTGTTTTTTCAGTTATTTTTACCTATGCCAATTACTTATCACCTGGGCTGAAATTTCACTGCCTCAGGACAAACTTTTCAACTATATTGGTTCAGTCATTTCCAAGAACAAAGGCTTACATAGTATAATTTGCCCTTGGTTGTGCATATGCAGGAAGATATAATAATTTCTTCTATGATCACATACAATTTACCATTAAGGACCCTTGACTCATTCAGGATGCAAGGATGGCCAGTATTTCTTAGGGGAGCGGCTATTTCTTTTTACCCTCTTTATTATTCAGTGTACATATCCAGATGTTATTTACTGAACACTGGAACTGGAAGAGAACTCCTCTTAGAGATTTTATACAGTGCCTTCATATAACAGCTGAGTGCTTCTCCAGAATTAATCTTCTGAACTTCCACAGTGAATGAACACACTGTTATTCTCATTTTGCTGATGCACAGGGATTAAGATTAAAAAAAAATATATAATCCAGTAATTATATGCCCAAATTAAGATGTCTGCAGTATGTTTCTTCAAAGCTTTAGCAGTATGTACTACTGCATGTTCAAAATTCAGTTCCCATTGGCTTTTCTTGCAGCTCACTTTTCATTATCAGTTGCATCCACGTATCTTGCTGGCACTGTGATGCAGAGTGAAATACATGCAGAAGCCAGATTTGTAGTGCATAACTGAAAATTAGGACAAACCAGCTAATCAGTGGTCATTCTCTGAATCTGGGCTCATATCCTGAAGCTCAGAGAAGAACCTGCTACAGAGCAGTCACCACCATGAAGTATGTGCAAGGTATACATATTTCCATTGCACTGGAGCTATGCAAATTAGTATCAGTTGTAGAAATGTGTATTACACATAAATGTATTAATTCTAATATCTTTAGGTATAGGTTTAGTGATGCCAATTAAAAAAAGTTTTACTGCCCATCCAGCTGCTTAATAAGGTCAGCAATCACTTTAAATACTACAATTGGGGTGCATAAGCACAGCATAGCTAGCATGATGAGGGACGTGATTGTCCCATCTGCACTGCACTGGTGTGGCCCCACCTCAAGTGCTATGTGCAGTTTTGGGTGCCTCAACATAAGAAGGATACCAAACTATTAGAGTGTGCCAGAGGAGGGTGACCAAGATGGTGAAATGTCTCGAGGGCAAGATTTATGAGGAGAGGCTGAGATCACTTGGCTTGTTCAGCTTGGAGAAGAGGAGGCTGAGGGTTGACCTCATTGCTGCAGGGTGACCTCATCGCAGTCTGCAACTTCCTCAAGGAGGGCAGCAGAGGGGGGGAGGTGCTGATCTCCTCTCTCTGGCAACCAGCGATAGGACACAAGGAAATGGAATGAAGCTGCATCAGGGGAAGTTCAGATTGGACATTAGGTGGTCATGGCACCAAGCCTCTCAGAGTTCAGGGAGTGTCTGGACAATGATCTTAGTCATATGGTTTAGTTTTAGGTAGTCCTGCGAGGAGCAGGGATTGATGATCCTTATGAGTCCCTTCCAACTTGAGATATTCTGTGATTCTACGATTTGCTACAAAATCTCCCACAGACAAAAGTCTACATAGGGAGAGGAGGTGGTGTAATTTGCACATTATATGTTCTTTTCTTTTTCTTGCAGTGTGGCACAGAATTGTTTGTATTGCTTTGCTGGAGGGAATGAAACAGCTCTTTTTAAGTCAGTTACCTGCCCACCTCCCTCCCACCCAGGAAAGACAACATTATTTAAAAGACAAACATTCATATGTAAAATTACATGTCACTAGAAAACTCGTATCAGACTAAAAAGATCATGCCTAATAGAAAACTGAAAGGCAAGCTGCTGAGAGAAATTCCTACTGAGATGAGAAGTTGTTGGCAGTTTGCTTTGAGGGATTAAATGAGGTAATAGTTTTAAACCTCATATATCTAAGCTTTGTTGCAACAAGTTACTTGAGCCTCAAGATGGGACCAGGAAAAAAAAACGTGAAAAAAAAAATCAGACAGAGCATAAGTGCGAAACCTAAATTTTTAATTTTGTTAAACTTCCCACTCTGAGAGTTTATATCCTTTTTCTTCCTGATAAAGTATGTCCAGCTCTGTATTGGCGTGGAACAATACTGCCACCTGGTGGTTAAAATTACTAGTCGTGGTCAATCAAATCCAGGTGGAAAAAAGCTTCTATTAACAGCTTTCCAGAATCTATGATCTAAACAGCTGAATGAATTGTTGAGATTCATGAACAATTTAATGCTAAGAACCCAACCGTGATGTCATTAATTATAGTGAGTGGCACTACTATCATGGCTGTGGGTCAGGAAACCAGTAACTAATTACTTTGTTATGGAAAGAGTAAAAAGTTGGCCCTACATGATTCTACCAGGGATTGATTCTGCTGCTTTTTCTTTGAACTAGATAAGGTATTCTGGGGGTTAGAAAATATAGATAAACACAGATATACACAGCATTTTTCAGTGTAAATTTGGCAGATTTTTTGGCTTCAGATAGCTAAAGAAACTGAGGATAAGGAAAAAAAAAAAAGAAATGAAACATTGTTAGTGTTTTAACTGGTACTAAACCAGATTATACATATATGTTGCTATTTCAGTTATAGAAGGCGAGACCAAAGAAAGATAATTTCATTTTGGAACATACTTAGATGTGATAGCCCCTAATCCTGTATACGTACCTTTCATAACATTTTGTTGATCACCAGTTTTTGCATTCTACACTGATGAGTTTTATCAATGCAGCAGAAATACAGTATGTTTACCATAGCTTTCAACTGTTTCATTTATAGAAAATCCAGCCTCTAGATATTTAAAATTGTGGAATCCTGAATTTGATTTTGTAACCTCTGGGGGAGATGATACATTGACCGTTATTTCTATGACAAGGAAAGGATCCTCTTCAGTCCTTCAGCCATTATTATGCTTTCTCTGCTGTGTCTTATCCTTCCTTTGGGCATAATATGAAGTACTTGATGATTATACTGTTTATGACCCCAGCCTGTTCACTATTTTTGGAGAAAAGTCATGTGCATCCAAAGTAGTTCTCTGCTAATGGAAAATCCTGAAGAACTGATGGCATAAAATTGTCTATTTATTAAAAACAAGAAGGTTGTGAATAATTAATTCCAAGACATTGCCTCCCTTGAAATGGCACCTCTGCTAATGTTAGAAAAATATTACTTGATTCTGCTATACAGGAAGTTCACATCAGTCAGAAATGCAAGAGCACTTTCGAGGCGAGCTACAGCCTGAGTTGACCAACTATCAGCACAGACCTCTCATTACAGAAACCATACTAGATCTTTAAAATGCTTTCCTTTAATAAACAATTGAAGTTTCTCTTGCTAGAAGCCAGTTTAAGGCAGTGGGTCTGTGAACTCACAGTGGACTCTGATGTCCGACTAGTTCCAAGTTCCTGTAGGTAGGTGAGAAAATGCATCAGTAGGAAAACTGATGATTGGGGGTCTCCATACTCAAAAGGTAGACCAGATACAGTGGACACGCAGGTTCCTGTTATTTCTTGAATTTCTCACTCCAAGATAGATTCAGCCATATTTATGTTTCCTCAGAGTCCTGACAATTCTCTAAAAGAAGGGAACTTTTCACATGCTGCGGAGAGGTAACCTTGAGCTCTTTTGAGTTCAAAGCCCTTGGAGGCAACGTTTTACCATTTCAGAGCTGTTCCTCTGTCCTGTAACACAGCTTCAGAATAGACTAGGAGGAGTTTGTTACACTACATCTTGGACCTGCAGCCAGGTGAGATTTGTAGTGAAGTCCAATGAACTGAGCAGAAGATAAGCACCTACATGTTACTTAGCCATAAACTGTAGCCTCTGAGGAAATTTAAATTACATGTCATCCATTTGCTTGTGTTCTTTACAATGACTGTAATCAACTGAGTACAAGTTCTCTTAATGGAAATACCTCCTCTGCAGGCTGCGATTTTTTTCCCAAATGGAAGGCTGAGCAAACAACTTTATTCTATTAGAGCTCCTTAGAGTATCACAGTATAGGTGATAGAGCTTTATTAATGAAAAAAAAAAAACACAACCAAGAGTAATTTCCTACAGCCTCATCACTTTGATTCTTTTTCCTCACCACCTGTGGGTTCTGTCTCTGGCTCCTCACTACTGTCCCTCTGTTCTTTTCATGCCTTCTTTTCTCTTTGATCTTATCCATGCTGGAATGCAGGAGAAGAGGAGAAAATAGGAGAAAAGAACATTCAACTTCTCAGTTGTTTCAAGCCACTGAAATCAGATGGGCTTTGGAGACACAAGCGTCAGCAAACCACACAGATGCTTTTTCCGAATGGAAATTTAAACACAATTTTAAAGGTAGATTATGAAAGATATTTATAACACTTTTTTTTAACTTTTTGAAAAGACAAGCAAAAACAGGGCAAGGAAATACATTTTAAAAGGTAGTGTGAAAATGAAAGGAAGCATAAAGCCTTTTTTTGCTTTATTTAGTTGTTCAGTTACTCTGACTGGGAATGCTCTCAGCTTAGAGGGATTCACCTGTGGAACAGAAGAGCAGACCACAAAAAAATCCCCTGTACTTGTTTTGGCTTGGCAGAAGTCGGTACTTCAGGATACACAACCCAGCACAGCGCATATAGTTCTCTTTTTCCTATTGTGTGCAAGCATCAGGGCTTCATCTAGTGTTCGCAAAGAATATTACAGTTAAGAAGAATAAAACCTGAGCCAAACCATGATACATAGCAATAATATTAGTCCAATTTCCTTTTAACTGTTATCAAGAACAATGTCCTGTATTTTGTGTGAAGTTCAGACTGGTGGTTATAGACATGATTCACAATATTACCCATCCTACAACCTATATTAACAGAGTGCCTTAGTCTATGGATCATATGCATCTAGTCCAAACTGTCCTGAATGTTGTTAAAGTTTCCTTCATTTTTTAATTTTTTAAAATCAGTGTTATATTTATAATGTATAAATCTATTCAGATCTATAGGACAGTTTCATTTGTTTTTAATTCTCCAGTTCAATACAGCTATTGCTAGCAATTCAAGTGACTTGAGCTGTCACTTGGCTAATGATCTCAGGATACACCATATCCCCCACATAAAGAGTAGTAGAAAAATTGTTTGCCATCTAATTGTTTCAAAAGAGCTGAGCCAGTTTAAGCATAGGGTACTAATCTGCTCCTGAATATGATAACATCCAGCTCAAGGCCAATGAAGAAACCAAAAATAACCTTTCCATGAACTGGGTTAGCGTCCTCCTAAGATGGTACAAAATATACTTTGTGCTGTTTAGAAATACAAAGTCTAAATTGTGGCAAAGAATCTTGTTTGGGAATGGCTAACAATGTACAGTAAACAGTATAAGATCCTTCTATCTTCCTACAAGTTGCTGATCATAAAAAGCTCTACAGATGCTTAGTGCCTTTTCAAAGCAGGCCCAGAAGACAATTTTCCAAGTAGAAGCACATCAAAATTTAAAGAAAGAAAGGTGACTAAACTCTTATTGATGTCATGATATGGATCAGGGTCCTCAGAATGTCTAAAATGAGTACTGCATGGAAATATGAAGCCATGTTTAATGATAGGGGTGTTAAAGAAGTTACATTAAATTTTCAGGTATCTGCAGTTCTAGAATAATTTTTTCCTTGCAAATGTGAAATGATGACCCAGAATCAACTTTTTAACATGCTCTTATAATTGTATACATCTATTCCACTAGTACACAGAATAATTTCTTTTATTTTCTACCCCTGTTTAACTTTTAGTACTAGCAAGGACTCTCTATCACTTCAGCAGCAGCCACGGAAAAGAAAATTTATTTTTGCCTACAATTGAGTGTAGCTTACATTAGCTTGGTAATTGTTTTAGGAGCAAGCCTATTGATGATATAGATGACTGGTTTATATTGTTGCACTTTCCCTGGAAAATATGGAAGGGCCATTGTGCCCAGAGACTTCCTAGTCCCCAGAATGAGAATAAACTGTAAAACAATCTGTATCTGCCACATTCTTTTCTCTCAAAATCACTGTGCTGCAGTAAAAGAACCACCCACATGCACTCTTTACATCCCTACTAACCAAATGCAAATATGATCATGGACACTGACTTCACACATTGGAAGTAGTTATACTCCTGTGAGAGTGCACTGTAAGACAGCATGTTCCAGTTTTTTGCATTGGGAGCAGGTATGCATCTGCATAAGCAAAAGCTAGATTAATTTTTAAATACCAAGAGTGGTTATTTTACTGCTATTTTCAACAGGGATCTTTCATACAGTTGTGCAAAGTATTTCTAACCTTGATGTCATCTTCCCCCTGCCTTCCCTTTCTATAGCCTTCTGAAACAAAAGTCCAGCCACAAGGCAGTTTGGAATCATGTGCTGATTTCACTGGTGCTAAGAGGGTTTACATAAGACATAATGAACCACACTTGGCATCATGAAGGTCATTAGCATAGTTCTTTGGTGTATTAAGAGATACACAGCCCACCAAGTCACAGTGTGAAATCGTAAGGTTTCATTGTTCTCCCTCTGTCATGCTTAGTGTCTGCACAGCAGAGGAGTACTGAGGTTGGTTAATTTACCACAGAGATTAAGCTGGATGGTTGCCTTCAGTAAATCACACAATCTATTGACAGTTCATTTACTGAGGGTTGCTGCTGACTCATATTTAGACAGACAACTAGGAAAAAGATGTTTTCTGGTTACTTCAGGCCAGCTTCTCCTAA
>VYZV01009737.1:42822-54272 GCA_013401275.1 Pandion haliaetus | reverse complement strand
CCGTCACTCCCCGCCTAGAGGCGGGTCCGACATTTTGGCGTGCACGTGTCCGACATTTTGGGGCGGCGAATTCTTTATCTGTATCCGACATTTTGGGGCGGTGAATTCTTCCAGCAACTTCTTAAAGGGGCCGCCTCTGCAGCCCCCCTCCCCTGCCACCAAGGAAAACCGCACCACACAAACCCATAACACACATGTAAGGGAAATGAGAAGAGATACTGTGGTAGGAGCTTAATGGTACCTCACGTACCTGTTGATGAATACAACTCTCGTGCGAAAATATTTTATCTTCTCTCTTCCTAGTGGAAAAAAAATTAATTCAGGTTTTGTGGCTGCTAAAGAGGAAGTTTAGATAGACATTTTGTACGGAAAGGAGACAGAAGAAGTATGTATAAAATGCTGTTTTTTATGGGCATATTTTTAAACTTTATTTTCTCAGCCTAAGCAAGAGTAGGAGGGCAAAAAGGTGTGGTAGATAATATTGATGTTTTTCATTTCACACATTTAGGGGATAACCATTACTTGAAACCAAGGAAGGGGTAGGATATGGTAAAAACTGTATTGATTTCCTTTGGCACTACTATATTGATATCCAATATGTCTGTTTAAATAGCTACACTCCTTGTACCTGTATGTTTGTTGTAAAGAAATCCAATAATGACATTTTTGTAATCAGTGTTTAGTGTATCTTATGAAACAAAATGCAAATTAATTTTATGTTCCATGTAATGAGTTTCAAAGATAATAAGATATTAACATGGTTGGAGGACTTCAATGAGATTTGGCTGTCAGTTAGACTTTTCTGAATTTGCCTTATCATGGCTCTAGAAATAGTTTAGAAAATCCTGCCTGGATAACATTGGGTTTTTTCTAGATTTTCTTTCTGTTAACAGTCTGTGAATAGGAAACATGACTCTAAAGTAAAACGAAGTACTGTGAAAATCTCAGAGAGTCCTTTGTCACTATAAACTCGTAATTTTTAGGGTCTAGCATCAGGTTGGAGGAAAGGTCTGGATTTAACCAGCAATTTAGGCATAAATATGTACTTTTCCAGATGCTTATTATCATCTCAGGACAATCAAATGAAGTAGCAGATGCTCTGCAAAATCTTGCTTTGTGTCTGTTTAGATGTGGAAGCTGATGGTCTCTATTGGGAGACAGAGTTAATTAATTTTGCTAACTATAGGCTATGTAGCAAAGACAAAGTGCTGTAAACATTGAAGGAATAAGGAAAGAAAAAAGAATGCATAACAGAGGTAGCTTTTGTTGTTTATATAACGAAAATATCTCTATGAACATAACTGATATTTATACTGTGATTTGTCTCTTTGCTGCTGATATGAGCAGAGAAGCGACACTGAACATAAGGGAGCCTCCAATTTTTTTTTTTTTCTTTTTTTTCTTCAGTTGCATTTCAAAGATTCATTACACAATCCTAGGTAAGATGTAACAGAAGCGAGTATCTTCTTTCTTACTGCTGAAAATAACAAAACTGTGTGTTATATGTGTCATCATCCTTTTAGAACTAAATACGCAAAAGAAACTGTTGAGCATATAAAGGTAACATCAGAAAATTAAATATAATTGTATCACAAATTGTTTGAAAGGAGGAAGAGTGAGTGCGAATGGCTTCATCCTGAAAGTCTGTTACTTAGAGTAAAACAAATAAAAAAGAAACCCACACTTCCCAAAACAACCAAACACAAATTGACACATCTTTTATTTTGCTATACCTGAAATTGCTGACCAGGAGGCAGTGTGGTGACCTCTGCTCTCAGCCGTGATCATGGCATCGAAAAGTGTCATTGTGAGAAATTGGAAAAGTACAGAAATTCCATCAATGACTGAGTGGACACACACAATACAGGATGTGCTTGTTATGGAAAAAATTGACATATTACTTATAAGATAAATGCAACAATAAAGCTGCCACCTGGTACCCTGCTTTTTTAGATACAACTTTTTTCTTTTTTCTTCTGTTCAGATGTGTATACCTTCTAGTCACCAAAATTTGAACAGTTTTAAACACTGAAAAGAACCTATATATATAAGCTAACACATATGAAAACGCTAGCTGTATGTGCACTGCTAAGACAATGGCTTGTGGGCTGTGCTGAGGCTGTCTAGCACTGTTGTTCATTTATTATTGGATACTGTGATGTAACAACAACTTAATTTAAAAAGAATAACGTATCGGGGACAGCCAGTGGTGGTACTGATAGTGGTGCATGAATATTTCATTTACAACATTAAGACACAGTATAAATTGTTCATGTATTGCAGGAAAAAGGGTTGGACGTATTCTCGTGTAGAACCACCTAAAAAACCCAAGGGTATTGAAATGGCATTTTTTAGTCCACATTATGCTAATATTTGCCTTTTATTTGTGTTATACAACCACAACATTTTTAGGTGATACCTGATATCCTATTCCTTTCATCATTCATGTCTTGAATATTCTCTCTCAAAATGATAAATATGTTTGCGCTAGTGGTATTTAATGGTAATTACAGAAGACAGATGTTAAGATTTTGAGACAGGATTATAAAATATGCTTTTCTGAAGAATGAAAGTATAACAAAAACACTTAAAGTACTCTAATCCCTATTAGAAGTAGTTTTCACTGCATCTCTACCTCTTACGGTCTGACGCTACTTTGTTCTGTAGCCTTAGAAGTATAAGCTGACTTACTTTTTTACTAATAGTGCATCTGAGGTGTGTAAGTACATTAAAAACATGTATATCTCAGAAGAGTACTAGATGATCTCATTTGTCACTCAGTGGTGAAACTCTTGTTCTTCAGCTTAAACCAGTGCTTAAGTAGCGTTGCCAAGACTGAACCTCTCCAGTCACATATAGTACAGGGCAAGAAAATACTGAGGTCTACTTTTTGCAGATGTACCGTAAGGTACTATCAGTCTGGTTAACTAGTAAAACCAAAGTTATTATAGCAGATTGAATAAACACCTCAAAGTTGTTCAAAACATTTTCCAGTTTATAAAAATGTAGAAAAATACATGTTCCGGTGTATGAGAAGTCCTTAAAGAAAGGATCAGAGGTACTGATAGCATGAATGCTCTTTATCTGCCTTATTTTGTAGAACTATATGACATGTTGTTTTGGGTTTGTGTGGCGCGGTTTTGGTAGCAGGGGAGGGGGCCGCAGGGGTGGCTCCTGTGAGAAGCTGCTAGAAGCTCCCCTGGCTCCAATTCGGACCTGCCTCTGGCACAGGCCGAGCCCATCAGTGACGGTGGGAGCGCCTCTGGGAGAACAGATTTAAGAAGGGGAACCTGCAGGGAGTGGGGGGATTGGAATGTGAGAGGAACCCCTCTGCAGATCCCGAGGTCAGTGAAGAAGGAGGGGGAGGAGGGGCGCCTGAGGAGGCTGATGGCCCTGCAGCCCATCAGGAGAAGGCAGGCTGTCCCCCTGCAGCCCAGGGAGGTCCATGGTGGAGCGGAGGCTCCCGAAGATGGCGGTAACTCCATGGTAAAACCCGCGCTGGAGCAGTGTGTNTGTTCCCCTGTGCCGCCGGGGGGAGGAGGGAGAGAGAACTGGGACTGGAGTTGATCCGGGAAGGCGGGAGGGGTGGGGGGAAGGTGTTCTGATGTTTGGTTTTCCTTCCTAATACCCTTGGTTTTGATTTGATTTGTAGTAAATGAAATGGATTTTGGTCCTTCCCCAAGTTGAGCCTGTCTTTTGCCCGTGACCATAAGTGGGGAGTGATCCCTCCCAGTCCTTGTCTCGACCCGTGAGCCTGCCCTTGTATTTTCTCCTCATCCCAACGTGGCTGGGGCAGGGAGAGGAGTGAGCAAGCATCTGCGTGATACTTTGTTACCGGCTGGGTTTAAACAAGGACGCATGGAAATACTTTGAGAGCAGCATACCACATCACATACATGAGACATATTTGGGCCTTCAATCGTATTTGCAGGTCATCTCAATGCAAGTGTAACACATATGGTATAGAAATGGCTTCAGTTAACACAACGTTGTTACCCTAGTAACTGTGCTCAGTTTCTGGAAGATTAATTGGACAGGGTTTGCTGTTATTTGATATGTATAGTAGTATGACAGAAAGAGGAATACTTACCAAGGGAGGCACCATCCCATCTGAGCAAGTGTATCCTAACATATCCTTTGCATTTGGATTCAGGATATCCTGTCTGTAATAACTTCAACTATCAGCTTTATGTTCCTATTCAATTTACTTGTACTTTCTGTTGTCCTACATACTTGGGAAGGTGATGAAATTCTCTTGATGGAGAAGGTACAGTTTAACTTGTCAATTTCTGATAGGACATTAGTTGGAGGGGCATCACCAAGGAATTTTCCAATCTTGGTAACTGATCTTGCAGAAATACTATTCCATCTAAAGAGAGGGAAAGCTTCCGACTGACTTGACTGATAATTTATTTCCAAATTGTTCCATTCAAGAGAATATGATTACTAAAGATTACTTTCAGAGTGAAATATTACTCACTGTAGATTACAGCATGGGAATATGGCCTATATTCTTGATATTTCTCCCTTTTGATGGGACGGAGGGAAAGGCTGTAAAAATGGTAAACCTGACCAAACCACTGTGATATGTCTCACAGGAAATACTTTCTACAGATATGAATGTCTAAATGGTGAATTAGCCCTTCAGGGCTCTATATCACTCACATCAGGTGTTTCGTCAAGTCATTCCAGAAGCAGTGAAATAAAAAGTACTAGAAAAAAGCAGAAAGCTGGTCTGTCCCTGTTTGTTTTTTTTATAATCATGCACTAAATCTTTTTCTGTAGTCAGATACACAAGAGAGCTATTGATTCCATAGAAAAGCAGTGGAAGCTGAAGTACACACTGGGAGAAGTGAGTGCTAGTCATCCACTCTTATCACTCTCTTGCTCTGTGACCTGAGGAACCCCCGTTCTGTACTTTTAATCTGCTGAATGAAAACCCTTTAATAGCTGATGACAGCTGTTTTGTGCTTCATCCTTGCACTTAAACAGTGAGAAATGCAACACTTCTGTTGTGGTTGTATGTTCTGGATGTGAGTGTATTAAAACAAAACAAAGCAAAACAAAAAGTTTAAAAAGCCTCTGAGTGAACTGGCAATAACTGATTATATTGTAAATCTGAAGTTTTCCTGCAAAACATATTTAAATGTAGTGGGAACTTCGATCCAAAGATTAAGTGATCCCTGAGAAGATACAACTGGAATTAATCTGGGGTGAGCTAGTCAGATGGTCAAGCCATAGCTTATTAAAGTTGCTTATTATAACGCTTACTATTGCCAAACAACTCTCCATCATTTATCAGCAATCCTGGCCAACAGCGGAGATCCCAGATGTTTGGAGGCTTGCCAATGTGACGCCCATTCACAAGAAGGGTCAGAGGGAGGATCCGGGGAACTACAAGCCTGTCAGCCTGACCTTGGTACCGGGGAAGATTATGGAGCAGCTCATCTTGAGTGTGCTGACATGGCAGGTGCAGGACAACCAGGGGATCAGGCCCAGCCAGCATGGGTTCGTGAAAGGCAGGTCCTGCTTGACCAACCTCATCTCCTTCTATGATCAGGTGACCTGCCTAGTGGATGAGGGGAAGGCTGTGGATGTTGTTTACCTGGACTTCAGCAAGCCCGTTGATACTGTCTCTCACGGCATACTCCTTGAGAAGCTGGCGGCACATGGCTTAGACAAGTATACTCTTCACTGGGTAAAAAACTGGCTGGATGGATGAGACCAGAGGGTTGTGGTGAATGGAGTTAAACCCAGTTGGTGGCGGGTCACAAGTGGTGTTTCCCAGGGCTCAGTATTGGGGCTGGTTCTCTTTAATATCTTTAACAATGATCTGGACGAGGGGATTGAGTGCACCCTCAGGAAGTTTGCAGATGACACCAAGTTGGGAGGGAGGGTTGATTTGCTCAGGGGTAGGAAGGCTCTACAGAGGGATCTGGACAGGCTGGATCGATGGGCCGAGGCCAATTGTATGAGGTTCAACAAGGCCAATTGCTGGGTCCTGTTCTTGTGTCACAACAACCCCATGCAGTGCTACAGGCTTGGGGAAGAGTGGCTGGAAAGCTGCCCAGAGGAAAAGGACCTGGGGGTGCTGGCTGACAGCTGGCTGAATATGAGCCGGCAGTGTGCCCAGGCGGCCAAGAAGGCCAATGGCATCCTGGCCTGTATCAGAAACAGTGTGGCCCGCAGGAGCAGGGATGTGATCGTCCCCCTGTATTGGGCACTGGTGAGGCCGCCCCTTGAGTACTGTGTTCAGTTTTGGGCCCCTCAGTACAGGAAAGACATTGAGGTGCTGGAGGATGTCCAGAGAAGGGCAACAAAGCTGGTGAGGGGCCTGGAGCACAAGTCTGATGAGGAGCAGCTGAGGGAACTGGTGTTATTTGGTCTAGAGAAAAGGAGACTGAGGGGAGACCTTATTGCTCTCTACCTGAAAGGAGGTTGTAGTGAGGTGAGTGCTGGTCTCTGCTATCAAGTAACTGGTGATAGGACGAGAGGAAATGGCCTCAAGTTGTGCCAGGGGAGGTTTAGATTGGATATTAGGAAAAACGTCTTTACTGAAAGGGTTGTCAGGCATTGGGACAGGCTGCCCAGGAAAGTGGTGGAGCCACCACCCCTGGTGGTATTCAAAAAGCGCGTAGACAAGGCACTTCAGGACATGGTGTAGTGGGCATGGTTGATGGCTGGACTCAATGATCTTAAAGGTCTTTTCTAACCTAAATGATTCAATGGTCTATGAAAGTTGTCAGATGACTAGAGATCAACATGTTGTGATGTCACACTGGTAAATACAGCAGAATATACAGCATTAGAAGTAACAATTTATTCCCAAATTTGTTGATATTTGCCTGTGAATAACATTGGTTTTGAATTGGGATAGTTGTTTCAGGAGAGTTGTAGCTTATCATTCCCCTCAGAGCTTCATATGCATAAATACTACCCCACATGCCAGCCCAAATGGACGTTCATTTTTTTAATAACACTGATGTGTTGCAAACACAAGTTTCTGGAGAGACTTGCATTGAAACTCCGCAAAATTGGAGATAAGGATATTCCCATTAGTGAGCAAAGAAATTCGGATCTTGAACTTTTTGGACTGTTTATGTTGACACTTGCTAGAATTGCCAGTGTAGTTTGTCTGGCATTATCTTGTGTTATAGGTGTGTCAAATATCTGACTCACAGATCTTAGTAGCAAACAAACTAGGAAGCTTCTAAACAGGAAAGTACAGGCATCTGGGATAGCATAGGTCACCAGCAGCCTTATAACTGTGCGGCTGCAATTCTCAACCTTTTCAAACTATGATTAGTCATGTAATTGTGTGTCCAAATTTAGTTGGTGCATTTTGCTAGCATAATTAATTGATTTCCTGAAGATCTCTCCTAATTTTTAATTACTGCTGAAGTTAGCGTTAAATATGGAGTGAGCCAGTCTGCACACCAATTTCCTTTAGAAACTGGATGCAGACAGCTTGTGACAAGCATGAGTGTTCATGGAATACAGAAACTGGCTGCTGTCTACGCTGGGATATGTGAACTTGACCACGGGTTCAGGTTAATTCACTTACTGTCTGACTGAAGTGAAGTCATTTGGTCTTAATTGTTCCTGAGGCATTGCTCAAATATTGGCATAGGAGGATAACTTTTTACATTTAAAGAAACTCTTCTGAAGTTCTTGCCATTTACACCTGTAATTATACGAAAATGAAAAAGCATAATACAGAGTGACAGAAACTGTTATCTGATTTTTGGTGCTGAAATCAGAAACTGGATGACAGTGTTTCTGCCTTGTTCTCGTGTATATTTCCATACCTTGTTAATCAGATGAAAATCTTTGCATGCAACAATTATCTGAGTAGCAATACCACTGAGACAAACAGGAGCTTTGCCCAAGTAAGGACTTAGTGATTTGGCCTATCTCTTTCCTTCAATCCATGCTGCTTTGTGAGTATGAGGAATTTTTCCTTTAGGTGTACATCCCAAAGCTCCACAGTTCAGTCAGCATACTCTGAAAACAGAAGTAGCACTAAACTGATGCTTTTTGCAAAAGAGCTTTGCATTTTGCTAACAAAATTGTCACAAATTTGCTGAATGTGCCCCTATTAGCAACACTATTTCATACCCCTTTCTCCATTGTCTAACAATGAATAGCTTTAATAATAGCTTTGTTCCTGTGTTCCAATTTTCATCTCAGTCTAGGTTCTGCTTCTGTAGAGCAAATCTTAACAAACCACAAATGGAGGTCCTACCTCCATTTTCCATTTGTTCTTTTCGGCCTTGTTAAGTTAAACTCTTAGTGCATAAATTAACTTGAATATGTTCCACTAGCCTTTTCCAATGCAAAGAAGTAGTGTTGATCCACCAGGAGATCATAGGAAATAGTATTTTTCACTTGTATGGCTGCTGCTTCTTTAACATTGCAAAGCACTTCACAAAGTTTGACTGCATTAAAGCTCCTGCATTGTAGGGGGTGAATGTTCAAATCCCAAGGAAGTGAAAATATGGAAAAGGAGTAACTGATCCCATCATCTGCAGGAAAGCTATAGGTAAGGTTTAATTCATATAATTACCAAATGATTTACATATATTGTATATCCCCAAAACTGAGATTTCTGGACTCAGATGTACTTAAAGCGGACTTTTCTGTTATGCATTTTCTCACTATAATCAAACATGCGTTTTGTTTTTCACCACTGTGGTGGTAGATGTTATCAGCAGGGTCATAAAGGGGCTAGGCAACAGATCAAGAAATGGACATTGAAAGGACCAGTCTGGGGTGTACTGTCTAGCTTTTCTAATTATAACAGGTACAGATATTGGGTGAGTACAAAGGGAACGAAACACAGAAAATGACCAAGCTCATGTGTTTAAATAGGGTTTCCTATTGCTACTGCCAGACACAAATATTTGGCCACAGAGACTATTGGGCTGACCCAGTAAGGCATTTCCTCTGTTTTTATGTATAGTTTCTTCCTGTTGATATGCCCAGCACCAATCCTTCTCGTCAAGTAAAAATCTGACTTAGGTACTACAAAAAGTATTAAAGGAAATTTTCTTTCATGAATGTACCACATAGGCTTGTCATTTAAACTTATCAAATATTCTAATTTGAACTTTGTTCTTAAAGAAACCATGAAAAGTGTTAAAACAAAAAGTTCAGTAAAGGCTTACACATTTTGTTTTGTTGTGGTTTTGTGTTTTAAACTACATCAGGTCTCCCACTGAAAGAAAGTCCCAAGCTTTATACTGACAACTGATTCTGTTTCTTAGATGAATGCTTCATCAGGGCTCAAAATGATTTTCTATTGATACAGATGTGGCTAATAAGTCTTTCCTTCCACTGACCTCTTGTGCTGGTCTACGCTCTTTTCACTCTGCACCTTACTTGTACACTCTCCTGTCTTTAAAGAAAATTATATCCATTCACATTTAATTATATTCTTCTAATAGAAGGCAACCTTTAAAAGAATGGAGACCTCCTTTGAGCCACTTTTAACTTGTTCTTCAAACTGTAAAATCTCCTTTTTCCTCCCATGGAGTTTCAAAATTGCAGTAACAATTATTGATTATTAACATACTCTTCTATAATTCAACCCTTGCTCATGTGCACATTATCACACCCTTCTTTTTGATCTTTATTTTGTCGTTTATTCACTATATTCAGCTACCGTATCTATACATTTGTTTATAATTTAGCAGAAAACATGTACAGGGTGTTACATGCCCTTGTATCTTGTACTGATATTTCTCAGTTTTCCAGTACAACCAAGAATATTTATTATGTTATTAAAACCTGCAGTGTCAATTCTAACTGACATAAGAGTGTTAATCTATCTAGAGGGTATCGTAGTAGTAGCTCCATTAGAAGCTCTGTTAGTTCAAAGTTAATAGCTTATTTAATAAATGCCTTAAGTAATAAAAAAGTTTAAAAAGTCAGTTTCCTTGTGTCAAAAACCAATAGTATGATATGATTTTCATTGAACTTTCCAAATATTGTAGTAGAACTAACTTGAGAAAAGTTCATAAAGTCAAACTTTGCCTGCAAGGGTTGTAAGATTTTCCACATGTATAAGATATAGCTATACTAATTTCATCATTGGCTTTAGATATTTGACTTTTAACTGCATAAGAATAGGGACTTGTCAAGGTGTTTTATGTGACTGTGGGGTTTTATGCTACAGACAATAAAGTTTGTCTTGCTCTCTTGTCCGACTTGCTCTCTTAAATCCCAGACAAATTCTAGTGCCATTTCTCACACAAAATACAATTTTACACCCAGCAGCATGTGAAATTTAAGTTGATGGGTCCATTTGGGCTTCCGCTCAGTGCAATGATGAGATTTGGGATGTAGATCTCTATGATGACCAAAGAAGGGATACTGCATAAGAACCACCATTCTTCCGCGTAACTATCTGTTACAATTTTCAAATATGCAACCCTTGTTCCGAGTTTGCAGAGAATCCTTCTGGAATGAGATCATGTCTGACTGATGCTTCTGCTGCAATAAATACCATACAAAGTAAAAAGTAGGGAAATGCGATCTTTTTAAAATTGTTTTCAGTTATAATTTTTCTTTGTGTCTTCCAATTTCTGTTTCTAGCATATAAATCCATTAGTGTAACATCATAGAAATGTTACTGAAGGGAAGTTTCAGAAACTAATTGCAAGATTTTCTTAACAGCTGCTGCTGGTTACACAACTCTGATTCTGCAAATTAGGAGAGGATTATATGTCCTGCTAATAATGCATCCCCAACCAGCTCTTTCCACATAGATTGGACCAACAGTTGCACACTGTGGTTGTGACAGGGCAAGGCTTGAGGAGAGACTCATTTGGATACATTCTATGTCATATTGGAATCCATAATATATGACAAAGATTTCTGAAATCAGATTCTGAAATCCTTCTTGAAAGTTTCTGGAAGCAGGTTACTCTTCCCCCTCACTCAAGCACATCCATGAACAGAGGTTTCACATCCTTAAGAAAAAATGCTATATTGTACAACCGGGATGGCACATTTTGGACCCCCTGAAATTCCTTACTATATGTAAAATATAACTTCAGAATGAAAACCAATAGACATCATGTGCAAAATCAGTATTCAAAAGAAAAGATATTTAGAAATTGACAGAAAAATACTGCCCTTGCTATAGCTACGCTTTGCTTGTTTTCGTGTGTGCGTGAAAAATGTAAACTTAAGTGATCAATAGAAAACATATCCTCACTGTTCAGGGTGAAATTATTAGTCCACGTCCTAGACCCTCTCTTGTCTCAGCCAATTAGCATTAATTGTTTTTTTGTCTGGTTGATTTTCTGCAGCCATTTCTTATCCTTGAACACTGGATAATCAAATTAAGTGACACAGACACAACACTGCAAGAACTGATTCAGAAAAGTTAGATTATCTTACAATCAAAAATTTAAACAAAATTTGGTGAGATTGTGAGTTTGTGT
>VYZV01009737.1:29375-42750 GCA_013401275.1 Pandion haliaetus | reverse complement strand
TTTTCATTTGAATTTCCTACCTTTATTATTATATTACTAAAATGTTAGATCTGTTTTTTGTATGAGATAAACCAGTAAGAACAGGGACCACAAGTGTGTCTGTAACATTACTGGCACATAAGATACATCAACAAGTATATGTGTGTATGTGTATAGACATGCATATTTGTCTACACTTTTGCTTGTTCACTGCAGTAGTAGATAGAACATCTTTATGGGCAGAATCTGCTTGTTCTTAACCTAGCGTGTTAAGGACTTCATTTTTGAGCTGGGTCCTCCTTGTGATAATGCAATATAACTAGGTTCAGTCTTGTCCCAAATAATGTTTCTCTTTACTTTTCACAATATTCTACCCATTATTTTGAGGTCTGGGCAATATCAAGCCAGCCTGTGCTGAACAAATGTGACTAAGAGAGAAGCCTCTGCTCTAAAGGGCTAGCTTATAATGTAAATAGCGGAACAAAGAATATGTTCTTTTATCAAATAATGCAATGACTCACAAACATAGTATTTATTTCAGATGCATGACCTTAAAGAAATCATTTGACTTCACAAGATGTTTCCATGTACTTAAGCTGATGTGTCGGAGTGGAAGATTCACCCTGACAGGAGGTTGCTGGCAACTTTAGGTTGCTATTTCTGAATTAGGAATCAGAAATATGCTATGGATTCTCTAATCCATTTGGCAAATTGAAAAGTCAGCATTTTATCTTCTGATACAGCTGTAAAAGAGAGAGAATGGAAACTGTCTTGTGTTTGCTTTTAATTTCTGCACATTCTAAACATTAACAATGTCCTGGACACTCTATGTAATAGGGAAGTATTGCAGTAAATGAGGTTCTTTCATCAGTGAAAAACATCTATATTTGTCAAACAACTTCTGAAAGCTTCTGTTATGATTAGAAATGCAACTATTTCAGAAGATTTTATTTTTAATATAGTGTAAATATTTTTACACACACACAATTGTATACCTATATATCATGCTGGATGATCATACACAAACAGTACAACATTTTAATTTTATGAAGAAATACAGTACAACCCTCTGATAATAAGCAGGCCAAATAAGTGGAATTTTATTTTGTCTCAGTGTTTCAGTGACATGCACTGTGCTTTCATCTGGAATGCCAAGGGTACTACACAGATCAAAATTCTCAATATCTAGACATCGAAAAAGCTCATTTGTATTTGCTTCAAGACTAAGATTAGGTGATGAAATATGTTTATTGGTTAAATCTAGACTCCAGAAGCATTTAGAAAGGGCATCACAAAATTTCCCATGGGTATATTTTGGCAATGAAAGCCTGCAGTATTGGAAATATATGTTGAATACTAGTAACGGTCATGAACCTTTCTCTGTAATTTTCTCAATTTTAAGTATGTTGGCCAATTAGCAGAGACCAGTCACCAAAATTAAAGAAAGGAAAGAAAGGAAAAAAAAAAAAAAAAAGCAAGTATGTTTCTACAGCAGAAGTCAGTGAAAGACAGTACCTTACAATTTTTTATATTAAATTTGTGACAATCATTAGCCACGGCTGGGACCTACTGAATAGATGTGACCATGCTACTGTTTGTTTTCCTTTGTCAATACTTTATCTGAGCTTTTGGAAACTTCTCAGAAAGGAAAAGAGTACAGCTGAAAACTAAAAGACTAAACTTGCTTTACATGAACAATAATTATAGAATTACCTTAGACTGATTAGGTGAACATTCCAGAGAAAAGACCTATGGATCTGGGGACATACTTAGTTTCAGTATCACTGAATCCCAATAATGAATATTAGTTGATCATTATTGCTTTCAATTTTTATAAAATGAGTGATTCCCATCATAAAAGGTTTTTTCAAAAGGTATGGAAATATGCCTGGTGGAAAATCCTTTATTATATCCAGAATGAATGATAGTGCATTACAGATACTTATTTGTTTATTCTCTTCCTTTTTTTGTGTGTGTGTGTAAAGAACTATTATATTTTTTGACAGTCACAACAAAAGAACAAGTGACAATATTTGAAGTGTTACAATTATTCATGACTTAGGAGGAAGAAAGCCCTCCTTCTCTCTCCATGTTCACAGGACTTCCAAAGCATGCACGTTAAATGATTAAACATTCCAGTCATACTTAGGGAACAATTTAATGCTTCTAAAGTCAATGGGAATCTTTCCACTACTCTTTGCATTAGCTTGTTAGATCATAGAGTTTTTAGGATAGGGATTGTCTTTTCATTAGGCACAAACCATGCAAAGCAAATATGATCTCAATCTTGATTACTTAGTATGGATAAAATTATCATAGAAAATAGTAGCAGTTTTTCAATCCCATGTGTCAATGTGAGGCCTATGTGAGGAAAAAAAAAATAGTAATCCTTTAAAATATTTCTCTTTTTTCTTCCTCTTTTCTCTGCTGGGTGAAATCCCAGCCTCCTTTACACTAACTTGCCTTTGGTACTGGCTTTAACAGTGCCAAGATTTTTCCCAAAATACCAGTTTAACAGATAATCCTACATGATTTTATTGAAGGTATTTCATACTATAACATTTTTCAGTCTTTGCTAATTGATTCCCATTGGTACTTCCCTACAAATATCTGACTAAAACACAATAATATAAATGTTAAATATTGAAATGTAGATGAAATTAGATAAAGTCTTTTACATTACTTCAGACTTGAAAATAATACATAGGATTCATATAGGTTGGTGCTTGTTTACGGGCTAGCACCAAATGTTTACTGTGAGGTATATTGTTAGTTTTCTTTTTTTTCCATACTCAGAAATATAACCTATAAAAAGAATATGCCTTTTGCTTGTAAATCTAAATATTTTTAGGTCAATTGATTCACACCTATTGCTTACTGTGTGATATTAGGTTAGTCAACTACTGACACATGTAACAGAGATTCCAAATAAGATTATTTTTATATCACTGTTTACAAATCTAAGTTCTCAGCTGGGATTAGGAAGATTAGAAAGCACAAACCTTTAAAAAAAAACCATGAAGATGTGTTAGCTTGTGGCAAACCAGCAAATCTATTATCATCTTTGGTTATCTTGTCTGTGTTTTGAACAGACATGTTGCCTATGGCTGAAATTACTCAGTAGAGACAAACAGTAGAGACACACGGTACGTCCACACCATGCACAATGTTCAACATAAAAATTGGATTTTGGGTGCTAGCTGGATCCAGCTGGCCTCTAGCACAGCCTTAGGGCTTACGTCATCTTCAGTGACAGACAGAAATGCCCAAGGAGCTGCTCTGCCAGAAAGAATCACTCAGTGCCCACTGCTTAAGCCCCTTCCGCCTCTGACATACCATCACGATGTCTAGAGTTGGCAAAAAGTCAATGTTTGCTTGCATCAGGGTACTTGTGCCTGAAGATATTTTTTAATTCCTTTACATTGCCAGACTGATGCAAGTTGTATTTGTGAGGGGCGAAACCTAGATTCCAAATGATTTAAAACACGTCTACAATAAGAACGTAATGCTCCCACAGCTAATTAAGTCCAAAGGGATCCATAAATGGGAATTTTTCTCCTTATTCACTCACAGCCCAATGTATAAAGGTAAACTGTTGTAAACCATTGTTATAACAACTTTTGCCATTTATAATACTGAATGCTGGTCTCAGTTAACAGAAAAATGGCGAACTCTGAAAACTGAGGAGCAGACATGGTACCCATTCTGTTGACCTTGCTATAATATGGCAGCACCTCACAGAGTGGCAGGACAGACAGCTGTATGTAATAACCTGAATAATCAGATCTTGTAAGCCAGAACACTTAGGAACCACCTTCTCATTAGACCTAAACAGCTGCTTGTACTGTTCAAATGTATCAGCTGCTATTTGAAAACTTTCTTCCTCCAAACCAAACCTGCAAGCAAACGCACATTCTTTTCAGTTTTTTGTGACCTTACCAAGTCACACCTCACTTCATGTAACCTCAGGGCTTCAATTTGACTGGTTTTGCTTATTTATTTATTTATTACTCCTGTAGATACAAAAAACCAGTTACGCTGACTTCATTCTGCAGCTTAAGTAGGAGTAACAATGTAGTCCACTGAGAGCTAAGCCAGGGCTTTCTGTGGAGTCCTCTCAAATTATTTGACAATAATACCTATTGCTAACATAGAGTGCCGCTACAGTATTACCGTATTCACTATGATCTCCCAAACTGCAAAGGTCAACCCATGTGCAGCCACACCAGCAACAGCGTCAATGCTAGCTGTTATTTTACATTTCAAGAAATCCAAGTTTAAGAAGTTATTTAGGTAAGTTATTGTCTTTAAAAACAGCCATCCAAAAAAGCAGGAGGCAAGATTTTTTAAAGTATTGAACCAACAGTTATTCAAAATGTTTAGGCAAATTACATGCACACTTTGTTAACTTTTGCCAGAATACAACATTTCTTTCCCAGCTTGCTAGCTTAACTGAGTTGAAGTAAAGAGGCTAACTGCAATCTTTTCCACCTTTGGTCTTGATGAGTGCACTCTGAGAGGTGGGTTATAAAATGTTTTGTGAGTCATGTCAAAGAGTGATAAAAATCCACCACCTTCACCTTGCTCTCTTGAGTCCAGTGAGTGATCAAGGGGTGCTGAGAGACAGTAACTGCATTTGAGCATAGCAGATTGTTTTCACTCACCCTGCTGGCTGCATGGAATGACTGACAACCATATGAGGAAATAATAAGTGCTAAAAGGGGCAATGGTATGTTGGGAGAAAGGAATAGAGCGAGCCATATATCACTCTTTTGTTAAAAATAAACTTGTAGGTGATGGATGTGATAGTTGCTTACTACTTCTCGAAAGTGTTTTTACTGTAATCTTAATGCAACTCCGCTTCTGCCTGCTGCACCCACCTGTTGCATCCTGTATGAAATACATGCAATAAGGGCTTCAGGGTAGACATGGCCTTTTTTATGTGATTGTACTAAGCTTCATGGGATGAAACTGCAATAAATATAATTGTTAACGCAAATAACAGATCAATTAATATCACAATTTTATTAATAGTATGAAGTCAGGAAGGGCAGGTCATGACCATTTAAGCCTGTCATTAGGGATGGCATTTTTGACAGGTCATCTTTTTTAACAAGATAATACAATGCATCTTTTTTTTACAGTCCTGTAGAGCACACTATCTGTGTTGCTGTTTGACAAAAAATTTGGAGATTTTTTTAGATCGTTTAGTCTTAGGTGTATCCTTCCCCTTCCCTTTCCACGGTGTCACATGTGTGTAGACATGCAAGATAAAGAAACTAAGCAAGCTTGACTTCATTACTTGGCATGAATTCAACGCAGCTTTAAGTCAAAGCAAGCAGCAGAGCCATAAAACTAATGCAACATATGGTTAAATACGTGTGCTTAGTTCCATTTATTGCATATAGCCATATTAGTTTTAAACATGTGTACTGTGATGGTGTCCAAAGACCCCTATCAAAGTTAGGACCTGAGTGGTGATAGATAAGAAAATATCTCTCCCAGAGAGTTTATATTCTAAATGTCACACAAGAAGATGAAGACCGAGAAGGATATGACCTATAAATAAATGAACATGACGATGACTGACACAGTTTTATTTATTAAATATGTTTGTTGTTGCTGCTTTTCCCTAGACAACTCATCCTGAGGAGTTATCTTACAAACTTGCTGGAAATAATTAGCAGAAAAAATACCCATGGCAGATGAGGCTTTGAAAACTTTTGATAGATCCTGTCTAGGTCAGTGGAATATTTTGCCAATGAGGACTTTGATAGCGCTAATGGAAGTCCACCTGAGCCCCTACTGATGATAATACTACCAGCAGACACACTGATAAATTATAATGGGCACAGAAGCAGCAGTAGCCATTCCAGAAACATCCTTAAAGTGAATTTCCTTTAATGGCTGGGAAGACAAATGGCTCACATTTTATCATTGGATTCCTCCTCTTTCAGAAAATTGCCAATAAACTTCCTGTTCTTAGCTGAAGATTTGGCAGCGACTTGGACATAACAAATTTAACCCATTCAGTGGCTTTCCTCTGTTTATTTATGTCAGTTATTTGTTCAAACTGTTCTTCTTAAGCCAACCGATCTTCTGTCTTTTCATACCTGAAATTAAGATATTTTGTTTTTTAAATGGCTCACAAAGTGAAGTAGTGTTTCTGAGGTCAGACTCCTGTAAAGTTGTTATTCAGAAGTGATTGCCTGTACTGGAAGTATCAAAATTCACGAGGTACTTCCCATTTAGATTTGGGAGTTTCTTTCTGGTCTTCCCAGACCCACTCAGCATGAACAGCTTGTACCTAGCTCTTCCTAAACCCAGCCAGAACCCCAGAGCATTAACTGTAGGCACACAAACAAATGTCACCAAATTTCCGTGGCTTAATGAGCTACCCCACATTGACTGCTCTTGTGTGCTCTGTTAGCACTCCAATTTTCTTTCACTTAGCAAACAGTTGCAACAGCCACAGTTTGAGACACTCCCCCATCCCAAGTTGTTTGCCCTTGTTCTGCTACTGAAGACCGTCCTTGCAGCCAGCGTGGTAGAACAAATATTCCTTTTCTCTTACAGGTTAGTTTAAACTCCTATTCACTGCTCATTTCATCTAGTATGTTGCCTTATACTAAGTGGTTAACACATATGCAAACTTTTCATCTGATGATTTAATTTCAGGGAATGATGATCTCTGGCAGAGGTATGGCACTAAAGCTGGAGGTAGTTTCACAAGTGCTTCACTATAAATTCCTTTAGCTCTTTTAATTACAAAGTAAAACACATTACTTGGAAACTGTGTGAAGGAAATTGCCCCACATTTGGCATGGGCTGAAAACATGCTGATGGATAACTGGCTCAGCTGACAGGCAAAACTTGACAGTGTTCTCATAGCCTGGGGATCTCACACCCCAGTCTGGCAAGTGGCTTGATACTTGAGGCATTTCAAAGAATATTTATGCATACCCAGATCTTCTTATGCAAGTTACTGTCAGAGACACTAATGCTTCTGGAATTGCCTGGTCACTATATAACAGCTCTTTTTGCTCAAGCATTCAGTGAGAGAGGTTAGGAGACTTGGATTCAATGCCTTCATCAGTCCGCAGAGTTTCAAAAATATATTCTCAAAAGACTGCAGTACAATAAAGGTTAGTTTAGGTAGAAAGCACTCTCCACATTCAAGTTGAAACTGTATTTTGGGTAGCAAAAGAAACAGGATTATTTTGGCCAGGAAAAGCATGAATGATATAATCCAGTGAGAAGAGCGTTTGGAAATAGATACCACTACCTACTACTGAGACTGTCTTTTATGCAATTATTTTGCAAAGAGGAAAATAATTCCAACACTTCTGATCTTCTAATTGTCTCCCTTTGTAGTCCAAAAGCAGGAGATTTTGCAACAACTTCCAAGAATGATTTTTGCAGAAAACTTGCTTGCCGTTTGAAGCTTGCAGCTATAGTGTTTCTTTTGAAGTCCACAGGTCTGTGAGCAACATCTTACAGACCACCAGTTGTCAAAGGAGTTACCTGCAGAGCTATTATGTTTGGTTTTGAACATCCAGACCCTTACCATTGTGGCTGTAGATGAAACCTAAGTCACTGAAGAGAGCTGACTTGTGAATGAATGTGAGCTATGACATTAGCATTAGGTATTTAGGGACTGCATTTCATTTTGCTTTGCTTTCATTTAATGATATTTCTGCTCTCCTTCCTGTGCTATTCAAGTGCAGTTAAAGTTTAAGATGCACATACATACTGGTAAACTGGTTTTTGCTTCTTATACGGTGTTAGGCATATGCTTTTCTGTAATCCTTAAATGATGCTATAAATAATTCTTTCTAATATTAACAACTTACCAGTCTGCATAGCACTTTAGAAACAGACAAAAAGTGCCTTGGAGTCAGATCTTACAAGCTCTGTGTAAACTTTTTAATCTGAAAGAGAATGGAAGCAGGGGTGGATAACTAGCCTCTGGTTAGTTCAATCTTTCATATCAATGAAAGTTACAGACCACATTTGTCAAGATTAAATCAAGATTTCTATGGGTATATAGGGCGAATTGCACTTTCAGCGTTTATGTGAATGGTACATGGATTTTCCCCAAAAGTATTAATCTGAATCAAAATGTAACCATATAAACCCTTAAAAAATGGGCTGATCATATAGCACAGGGAATAATTAGGCCTATTATTGAAGAAAACACAGTTTTGTCTGTTTGCCTGCGGTAGGAACTTTTCTAATGCTATTAATCATATTAACTACTGGAGCACTCAAGGAGCCTGATTGCACTGTACCTGTATAGTGCCTAATACAGAAGATACAAGGGTCCATTCTCCAAAGATACAGACCTAAATGGCAATAGGGACGTAGGCTGTGAGTATGCATAGGGATTGTCTTGACTCACTGTACTTATACATATCACCCCAGGCCTTGCGCTGTGTTGATTAGATGCTATGGTTTCTGGGCAAACTGCATGGGTAGAGCAAGCTTTCAACTGTCCAGAATATACTGCACAGAAATACACTGTATATCCTTTTTGCATGTTTCCAAACATGCAAAATGAAAATAACCATTAAATTAATCTCATGATTAACTTATTTGTGTCTGAGTGATATTTTGAAGATTCAAAACACTATGCTATAGAAATGCTGCTGTTGCGGTGTTGTCAGATATTGATCAGGAGTTTGACTCCTTAATTACATCTAGTTTCAGATAAAAGGAAGAACCTTGTTTTGAATGATCATGAATGCAAAGAGAGGGTATGCAAGAACGGGAGTCAGTTTCCAGTTCAGACAAGCACACTGTTAACCGAGGGAGGGTCTTCACATGACTATTAGCTTTTTTCATTATTATTCTCTCTTTCTTGTGGAAAAAATCAGCAAAAGCTAAGCATGTAAGATCCTAGTAAGGACCTCAGTGAAAACATCAAGTAACTGCAGGAAAAGATTGCAAATGCTATCTATAGTGAAAAATATCAAAGACAACCAAACAGTTTTCCGTAGTTGTTAGGACATTTCTATGCATTGTAAATTGATCTCACTGTAGAATGATATTGGAATTAAAACTGAGAACATAGGTCACACTTTAAGATGAGAGAATGCATTTTTGTAAATCAGGGAAAAAAATGTTGAAATCATGATTAGTAACCAGGAAGACAAGTTCCCAGCTCACACAGAGGCCAAGACCAAATGTGATCCTTGTAAAAATAAAAATAAGAGTTTGGAGTAAAATACTGCATTAATACGACACCAGTGACAATTCCATATCCTATTCCAGAGTTTACACTTTTAAAAGGATATTGATAAATGGTGAAGGTTGAGAAAAGCCTTGCAAGGATGAATCATAGTCTGGAAAGCCTGCCTTGTAGTAAGAGACTAATGAAACAGAATCTAATTATCTCAACAATAAGAAGGTTAGAAGGTTGACTAATCATGATCTGTAAAGTATGTAAGTTGAAAAGAGAAGTTAATACTAAAAGGCTCTTTAATTTAATAGACAAAGCCAAAGTGAAGTTCAATTTTGTAAGACTACAAGTCAGGAATGTGATTTTGACAGTGAGAGTAATTATGTACTGGTAAAATTTACTCAGATGTTGTAGAATCTGCACAAGGTGAAATATTTACCTTTTTTTTTTTAAAGAAAAACTCACATACTTTTTAGTTCAAGAGTAACTAGATGGCTTTANTTCAAGAGTAACTAGATGGCTTTATAAAAAAAAAAAAAAAAAGGAACCAAACAACCAAACCCACAAAACCCCAAACTTTTGAAGCACTTAGCCTAACTGATTTGAAAGATCTGTGTGGATAATTGTAATGGTCTCTTCTAGCTCTGACTTTACAAAAGGAGTCTGGAGCCCAGCAACTGCTTCCACTCTTCCAGGATTGAAACATTGGCTCTGTTAAAGTCAATGTACTCCCCTTACGAAGTTTAAGGTTGCATCTCAGAAGTTGTGTTAATTACACATTCCTGTATTTTGCTCTCCAAAAAAGACCTAAACAGGTGAAGTGATCTTTCTGTGGTATTATCTATGTCTACAATATTTTGGGTTTGGACCTTTCTCAGGAGAAAACAACACTAAAAGTTTTAGTAAAAAATGCTAAGGAGAATTCAGTTAGAATGCAAGTAAAAAGTCAGGCATATATCATGACAAACATCGTATCTTTGGGAAGCTCTAGTGAGTATTAGTTCTTACAGTACAGTACACTGAAATTATCATATTGGCCATGCAGGTGGGACTCTACAGTATATTTCTGATTTATCTGGCATGTAGCATAAACAGCAGTACAGTGAGCATTTAATTTCACTATAAACGAAAGATTTTTTAATTTGAAAATACATGTGTGATTTTTCTGGGTGGTATTTTTGTTAATCTGTGTAATTTTCTGCGAAAATAGTTACAGGTCAACTTTTTCTTTTATCAGCAAACCATAAGAAGATAAGCCACATCGGAAACAAATTTCTTTCTTGAAATTTAGTAAACAGCATTTGGGGGCTACTCCACTAGGAAACATTTGGTTGGACTTGATGCTCTTAAAGGTCTTTTCCAACCTAAATGATTCTATGATTCTATTTACTATTTTCCCCAAATCTTAATTTTCTGCACGTTCATTTCAAAATAATCTCTGGATTTTTCCCGTTTATTTGGTGGACCTGGTGGACTCATTCTATTTCCTTTTAATTCCTTTCTGTTCTGCAGTTTGGCAGTTTCTTCTGCAGTTCTCATTTACCTGAAGTCTTACGAAGGACTATGCCTGCTATGTATCGTCACCCTTGTAGCTAGCAAGTGAGCTCATCCAGTGACCTGAGTAGGAGATTCATTGTGGATTTCAGGCCACTGCAGATGAGCCTTTTGCACCATGAAACTAGTGAAATATCCCATTCCAACCGCATAAAGGATATTAGGACGATACGGGCTCATCCTTGCATAAAAGGGAATGGAAGTCCATTGGCATTATGAATATTTGAGTAAGAAGACCAAGCAGACAACAGGGAGGGGTCAAGAGTCCATTGCTGTTCATGCAATTGTAGAAAGCCCCTGTTGTCCTGCTTCAAGTTTGCATTTTGAATATGAACTGTTTGGAATAAATAACTAACGAAACAAACAAGATTTGAGAGGCACATTTTCTTTTGCGTTTTTTTTAAACAGTTATACTTTCTTGGTATTAATTCAAGCATCAGTATGCAACACACTGTATCTGATTTAAAAATGAACTTGTGGAAATTTTACAGTGATTGGACCTGGGAGACCAAATCACGCCTCAGTTTGACTGACACAAAAAGAGGTTGCATGAGATGGAACCCAGCAGTTTGGCTTGTCTTCAGTCAGACTGTCATGTACTGTGATTTCGTTAGATTTCACTGTTTACAAGTAGAGTCAAGTTGGGTTAATACTAGAATACAATGCCTCCTTGTAAGAAGCAATGGTGTTACTAAGCAAGTGGCATTCTTCTCTCTGAATGATTGCTCCTGGGCTCCTGCATAATTATGCAGTGGATTGCTGCAGATACCCTCCCAAATAAGCGACAGCTTCCAATTGTACATTTAGCTGTTTGAAAGTTGGAAGGGGAGAAAAGTGCATCCCACTGTTCTGACTGAATACCTTTTACTTAAATCCTTTGATCACATACTTGTGTAGAGTCTATGGAAAGTTTAGCTTTATTGCTGTGTTTGAGAATATTCGGGTCATAGTTGCAAACATTAGAGATGATCCTTTGGTAACCTGTAATAAATTGCCTCGTGATAGTACAACACAGGTGGGAGATCATTATTCAGATTAACTAGTGCATACTTTAATATCCACCAAATTTATCTTGGAGAATGCATGACATACTCATCAAAATAAAGACTGTCCTGCAAAATTTGGGACAGATGGCAGTGCAAGATGACATCTTTTCTAAATGTGTCAAAATGTTCACTCAGTCAAGCGATACGATTGGTTGCACATTGTTGGTGCTTTATTAAAATAACAAAAGCAGTAAAATTCACTTGCATGAACATCTGCTACTAGAGTCACTTAAGTAAGGCAAAACATATAATTAAGTAATATAAAAATAATTATTTCACTGACAAATAAGTTAACAGCTGAATATAGCTATTGCATGGCTTAAAATGTTTTAAGTCAGTGAATTACACCTATACTTAGATTTATAACATTCAAAACCAAAACATGCCTTCCTAAGTGATGCCGAAGGAAGTATCCTTCATACCATATAACAAAACAGTATATAAGAACAGACACGCAACAGGCCTACTGTTGTCTGCTAGATGGTATCTTTAAATCAGATAGCGTATATTCCTCTACCACTTGAAACAGGAGAGCATAGAAGTGATTGATAAGCCTGCTATCACAGCCAGAATTCAGATTTGAGAAAACAAAGCACTATCTGCTCTCTTCTGAGGATCTGATGTGGTAGTAGAAACAAAACATCTAGAGAAGAGGCGCTGCTAATTTATTTTACTTCTTTTTTTCAGCATTTGAAAATGTCAAAGACTCAGCTTATGAAGTCTAAGCTAAGTCTTGTGGCAGTAAGTCTCATCAAGGCACGAGTATGATTTTTGTTTCAAATTATGGAAAGACCTGCGAGACCCCTTTATTTTGTTCCCTGCTTTGTCCTCAGAGAACTTGCCCAATCCTCTCCCGGTCTCAGTACAAGGTCTTGCGCTCTGGGTAATGTTAAGTCCTGTTATTAAACTCATCAAAGGAACATGCTGCGGAGCGAAACCAGGCGTATCTGCTGGGGGCCTGGGCATGCATTTGCTGTACCACCTCAGTCTGAAATTCCATGCAGGAAGCAACCCAGAGCCCCTGTGTTGTAGTCCGTAGCAATGACCGCAGGGCCCCCTCTTCAGCCCTTACACCTGACCTTCTCAACGGTGGTCAGCTAACTAAAATAGGGCCATTAAATAACCGGCCTGCTTGTGAAAAACAAAGCAAATTAAATCTGTTTAAAACGATTGGGCACTGGGCAAATGCCTACTTCGCTGTTTTTGTACGGGAGGAAGGGGAACAGGAACAAAATGCTTCGGTGGATGGTATACAATTACACCGTTCGCTCCACGGCAATGCACAGGGGCCAATGTGGCAACACCAGGCTGGCCCTGCGGGAACCGCGGCCTTAAAGGGTTAACAACGACCGCACTTGCCGCGGACGATCGTGGAGCGGGGAGAGCGACCGCCCGATTTGTGCGATGCCCCCGACACACGGACACACAGACCCCCCACCGCCCCACCCCTCCCGGCCCGGTCAAATGCCCACCTGTTCCGCCCCCGGGCCCGGGCCGGGGCCGCGCCGCTCCTCGCCAGAGGCTGTGGCTGGAGCTCGGGTTTCTGTAGCGATGGGACTGACTGCGGAGAGCTATTGGCTGCCGGCTTGGGAAATTTCATTCAGTTTGGTCCAAT